>WSXT02242763.1:0-15517 GCA_011762715.2 Neuroterus valhalla | reverse complement strand
AACCTCAGGGGCCTTCCCTCTATCCGCAACCTGGGGACGCGCTACGTAGTGGTGATAGGTACCCACCAAGTAGAAATTTGTATCAGTTATAAATATAAATATAAATTTACGTTTATATTCAAGTGTAAATGTAAATTAGGCATTAATATTATTAATGCAATAATATTTTATTATATAATTTTATTATATAATACAGCTTTTTATTTCCAAATTACAGAACTCCAAATTCTTTCGATTAGGAAGGGTACTATTTTTCAAATTCCAACTATTTAATCTGATATAAAATGTTTCAATTTTTTGATCAGACATTATTTCATTTGGCAAAACATGATAATAATTTGTTTCCACAACTTCCCTCAGTAAAAAAAAACTTGCCAGAGTTATAGCATTTTCAAAAACCGAAAATACAAACGAAAATGAAGATCACAAGTCTGTTATGCGAGCGGAAAAACGCAGGAAATGAAAAAAAGTGAAGGAAAGAAAAATGTTTCTTTTTTAGTGCATTCCTAACAACTTTCCGGAGCGGGCAGATTCTTTTATTAGAAAATAAGAACGTTTTGTCAAAATCTTGCTTTTTTAGAACGTATGGTTCCTCTTACAAGGGTTTTCTAACAAATATCCCTAAATATCATTTTGAAATTTTCAACCATCCAGAATTATTTGTATAAGATTATTATAAATTATTATATTATGTGAATAAAAAATTACATATTTCCTTTGCTAGTTACCAAAATTTCTTTTTCACTGTTCGTTCGTAGTTCCTAGTACATGAAAAAAATGAATTTACAATTTTTTCAAATTTTTAGTAGAGAGGCCCTGGTATCGCTTCTTATAAACTATAAAATGAATCCTGGGATGCAGTGACCTATTTCAGATGGCACAAAGGTTGTTGCAGGGTTGACTAAAGGGAGAAATGATTTCATATTTAAATGACGGATCATCACAAATCACTCGAATGATAGGCATAGGGGTTCGATACTGAAATGTTTATAATGCCCCTTACTCGCTCTCTTCTTTCTCTGATTTGAAAAGCACAGAGCTTTATAGCCTGCGAGACGTTTCACTTATTTTCATTTTACAACGCGTGTGATCTTATTCCGGTTATTTCATAAGAGAGAGAAAGAGAGGGAGAGGAGATCCGACAGGACAGGAGGAGGGTCAGATGCCACGGGTGCTGTGCACAAAGGCAACACGATCCTTTCGTTGAGGATCCTGCAATGTAATCCTGTCGTGATCCTGAGTGGGAAGATCCTTGTGGTGGCATCTTAAGCTCACGTTTGGCCACGCTTTTTTTTTATTTCACTTTCCACCCCTGACAATCGATTCTTTTTATTACTTTCGCTGTCTGCACTACTCACACGCACGCACAATGCTCGCATAAAACACGGTGCATTCTTCTATTTTTATTACTCTGCTTGTGACCTCAAACTGAAGTTTGTAACGTTTATGTGAAACGAAAAAAGAATCCCGTACCTAAAATCTAAATCTGTAGAGTAGAATCAGTGATGGAGTCAGCTTCTGAAACAACAGTTGAACAAAAATTACTTTAAATGAATAAAATATGTTTCCCAGAATAAGTGCGTAAGGCTCATTAGATACAACTATGTAAACAAAGATTTCCCCTCTTGTCTTTATTAGAGAGAACTATGTAAACAAAGATTGCCCCTCTTAATTTCATTAGAGACAACTATGTAAACAAAGATTGTCCCTCGTCTCATTTTTATAGGAATACTGTGTTAGCGAATTTTGACCCTCTTGGTTTCCTTACAGACAACTGTGCAAGCAAAGATTGCCCCTCTTAATTTCATTAAATACAACTATGTAAAGAAGTGTTGTCCCTCTTTTGCATTAGAGACAACTATGTAAACAAAGGTTGTCCGCCGTCTCATTTTTATAGGAATACTGTGTTAGAAAATTTTGACCCTCTTGGTTCCATTAGACACAACTGTGCAAGCAAAGATTGTCCCTCTTAATTTCATTAAATACAACTATGTAAACAAGTGTTGTCCCTCTTTTGCATCAGAGACAACTATGTAAACAAAGGTTGTCCGTCGTCTCATTTTTATAGGAATACTGTGTTAGCAAATTTTGACCCTCTTGATTTCATTAGAGACAACTGTGCGAGCAAAGATTGCCTCTCTTACTTTCATTAAATACAACTATGTAAACAAGTGTTGTCCCCCTCCTTTTCATTAGAGAAATTACGTAAACAAAGATTGTCCCTCTTGTTTTCATTAGAGACAACTACGCAAACAAAAATTGTCTCTCTTGTTTTCATCAAAGACAACTATGTGAACAAAGATTGTCCGTCTTTTTCATTAGAGACAACTATGTAAACAAAGGTTGTCCCTCGTCTCATTTTTATAGGAATACTGTGTTAGCAAATTTTGATCCTCTTGGTTTCATTAGAGACAACTGTGCAAGCAAAGATTGCCCCTCTTACTTTCATTAAATACAACTGTATAAACAAGTGTTGTCCCTCTCCTTTTCATTAGAGAAATTACGTAAACAAAGATTGCCCCTCTTGTTTTCATTAGAGACAACTATGCAAACAAAGATTGTCTCTCTTATTTTCATCAAAGACAACTATGTAAACAAAGATTGTTCCTCTTTTTCATTAGAAACAACTATGTAAACAAAGGTTGTCCCTCGTCTCATTTTTAGAGGAATACTGTGTTAGCAAATTTTGTCCCTCTTGGTTTCATTAGAGACAACTATGCGAGCAAAGATTGACCCTCTTGTTTTCAACAAATACAACCATGCAAACAAAGATGGTCCCTCTCCTTTTCATTAGAGAAATTATGTAAACAAAGGTTATCCCTCTTGTTTTCATCAGAGACAACTGTGCAAACAAAGATTGTCCCTCTCATTTCCGTTAAAGAAATTACGTAAACAAAGGAAGGTTGTCCCTCTTCTTATTACAAGAGAAAAACTATGTTAGTAAAGGTTGTCGCACCCCTTCCTATCAGAGACAACTATTTAAGCAAAGATTGTCCCTGTTGTTTTCATTAGCGATATTCATGTAAAAAAAAGTTGGCCTTCTCCTTTCCATAGAAGAAATTATGTAAACAAAGATTGTCCCTCTTCTCATTACATTTCAGAGGAATACTGTATCAGCAAATGTTGTCCCTCTTGTTTTCATTAAAGACAACTATAGAAACGAAGGTTGTCCCTCTCCTGTCTATTAGAAAATTACGTAACTAAGGTAAGTTGTCTCGCTCCTCATTATTAGAGAAAAACTATGTTAGCAAAGGTTGTCCCTCTTCATCCTATTAGAGACAACTATATGTGAGCAAAGATTATCCCTCTTGTTTTCATTAGAGATATTTATGTGAACAAAATTTGGTCCTCTTCTTTTCGTAGAAGAAATTATGTAAACAAAGATTGTCCCTCTTCTCATTACATATCAGAGGAATACTTTATCAGCAAAAATGTTGTCCCTCTCGTTTCCATTAGAGGCAACTATGTAAACAAAGATTGTCCCTATTTTTCTCATTAGAGACAACTATGTGGACAATTGTTGTCCCTTTCATTTTCATTAGAGAAATTATGCAAACAAAGATTCGCCCTCTGGTTTTCATTAGGGATATTTATGTAAACAAAAGTTGGCCCTCTCCTTTCCATAGAAGAAATTATGTAAACAAAGGTAGGTTGTCCCTCTTCTCATTATTAGAGGAATACTGCATCAGATAATGGCGCTCTTGTTTTCATTAGAGACAACTATGTAAACAAAGACTGTCCCTCTTTTTCTCATTAGAGACAACTATGTTAACAAGTGTTGTCAAGTTTACTGTTTACTGAAAAATATTTGATTCCCGCAAGAATTCCCTTAGATAATCTAAAATTGTTCGAACCTGCAAGTTTCATAAAAGACCTTACTGTTTCTTAAATATCTGATTCCGGCGAAAAATTCTTAAGATAACCTACAATTGTTCAAACTTATTAATTTATTTGGAATCTTTTATAATTATGAAATGCTTGGATTTGTAAATTTCCCAGAAGACTCAACTGTTTCTGCTAAAAATAATCCAATTTCGGTGAGCATTTCCTGAGATAACCAAAAATTGTTCGGTTTTGTATATTTTCTAGAAGATTTGATTCTTTCTGTGAAAGAATATCCAATTCCGGCGAAAGTTCTCTGGAATGACCTAAAAGTTTCTCTAACTGGTAAATTTGTTCGAAGATGGCCAACTTGGCCAACGGCCATGCCACGCTCGAAGAACTAGTACCCTTCCGATCACTGAAGTTGAGCAGCGTTGGGCGCGGTTAGTGCTTGGATGGGTAACCGTTCGGAAAAACCGCGTGCTGTTGGCATGCAACTCAACCAATTATAACTATTTACGTTTATTGGAAGTTTTTCAAATTAAAGCTTTTATCCAATAACTGTCATAGTGTGATTCTATTTTGATAATTATTTTTTCGATATTTCCCACATTCGGGATTTCAAAAATTCAGCAATATTATATCATTCCTATTTTTTATATCTTGTTTTACATAAACGTTGCAATCTTAAGTTTCACGTAATGGCTCCAAACGAAAGTTGGAGTAAAAATAAATATTTCATTAACGTAATTTATTATTATATAAGCTACTAAGAGGATTCTGCATGAATTGTCGTAGGTGGAGAAAAAAGAATTTTAATGATTCGAATGATGATTAGGATAAAATGATTTTTTAAATATTTATTTATTTTAGGCTTGTATCCAGGATGATTCAAGTTTCATGACATGGAATTTTGATTGAATAGCTACTCAGTATTCATACTGATATTCGAGCGGAAATTCTATAGATGGATCGACTAAAGCGTATTTCTCGGTGCAGCAGAAGACGCTTCAGTAAATAAACTACTACGTAAACAGGCTTGAACAAATAAGCTGCCATAGGCTAAGTCGAGGGCCAAGTGTAAGGTAGGGCTGTGCAGGGTGTACGTTGACCAACCAGACAACATTCCAAAAAATATTCTATAATTTTCAAAGCTGTTTGTCATAAAACTTGGATCCTTTCACTCATTGAGTTTTAAATGTTTAATTAAGGACATTATTTATTTTTAATAATTCAATTTCGGTTGATGAGTTTTTGGATAATTTTATTTTAAGAGCAGAAATTTCCATCGTTTTATGGATTTATTTCAAGATAGCTCTCGAAAATAGGAGGGTTACTCAAAAAAATTTGGTAACTATGGAGGGAATCTTTATCAATTTGAATTAGAAATAAATGACCCTCGGCAAAATTATTTATTGAGGCTTTTAGTTCAAAATCTTGAAATCCCACAATATTGTGCTACTTCAGTTTGAAAACTATAAAATGATGGTAATTTCAGATTAAAATTAGTTAATTAACCAAGCATTGGTTCAATTATTATTAGTGAACAAACCGTTACTGTAATTTTGATATGTATCTTAAGAATAAGATTAATATTTACCAGCATAATACCAGAATTTTAAAAAGTCAAAAGTCAAAGTTTTTACATTTCAATTGTTTTGAGATATAAAAATTTCATCTTGTTCCGCATATTCGAAGATTTCAAACAAATTCTGGAAATTGCATGTATGATCAATTGAACATGGTTTCTATTTATAATTATTTTCTGAATATAAATTTTGAAATTAATTAAGCATTCAATTTTTAAGCTTTCATCAGAAGAAAAAAATTATACAATTTTCGAGTATTGAATCTAAAATTTTTAAATTACAAACATTTGAATGTTAAATAATTCAAAATTTTATAATTCTAAAGTCAATAAAAAAACGTCCTTTTTCAATTTTTTTAATTCAACTTCATTCTATTCCAAATTGGTACAGTTTGGACGCTTATCTAAAACTGATGAAATTTCAATTACATACTTTCAATATGAAATTGTCCTATTCAAAACTTCAAATTCAGAATTGTTTAATTACAAACATTTTAGCAGTTTTTGATAATTTAATTTTTGAAGCTTTCCATTCGAAAATGTTCAATCTCTAACTTTCTTATTTCAAAATGATAAAATTCAAAATACTCAATATTTGAAATTTTATTATTCTGGGAATCTGAATCTAAATGTATTAAACTTTAATATTTCAGTATGGAACTCTTCAATTTTCAAAGCTTTCAATTTAAAATTATGAATATAAATCAAAATTTAAAATATGCATTTCCAAACTTAAAATATTTAAATACTTATTGTCCTATTTTTAAACTTCATGATTTCATATATTTGATTAACTAAATCATTCTAATATTAAGGGGGTTTCATTGGGAAATATTCCATTTAAACACTTACATTGTCCAATTATTATATTCTTATCGCTTTTGATCAGGAATAATAACATTTGGAATTCTTTCCATTTGCAACTTAAATGTCTTATAATCTCAATTTTAATAGAAAATTATTCAATTGTGAACGTTTTCCATTCGAGAATGACACCTATTCCGATTCTTCCTGTTTGGAATTGTAATTTTTTTTTAACTTCGATCTGACGTTATTGAATACCGAAAAATCCTAATTCAAAATTATTGATAACTCCATGATTCCATGGTGAGTTCAAAATTTTCTGATTTTCGTCAGTCCAATTCCTTCGATTGAAAATTGAAATAAATATATTTTAATGGATTTTTTCACTCCCTGTATATTTAAATGGATATTTTCTTGAACGTTGAACGCTTCGATTTTAAAATTGTTCTTTTTTTAGGACTTTATAATTTTGGAATAATTTGAATGTACTTCATTCGAAAAAGTCTTTTTTTCAGAATTACGATCTTTCGTTTTGAAATTATTCAATTTAGAATCCCTCTATTTCGAAATTATGCTACTGGAAGTAATTCTAGTTTGAAATTTTCGTATGTTTAATCTAAAACTATTCAATTATAACCATAAATAAACCACTTGTTTACAAAGTTGTTTTTAAAAATTCATAACCATTCTAAACTGTTTAATTCGGAAGCTTATTAATTCCCAATTATAGAACTCCAAATCCTTTTGATTAGAAAGTGTACTATTTTTTAAATTTTAACTACTTACTTTGATATCAAATTTTTCAATTTTTTTCAGAAATTATTTCATTTGGCAGAACATAAACTTGCAATTAATATAATGGTAGTATCATTCGGACAACTTTAAATGCAGAATTCTTGAAGTTGGAACACCTTCACTTTCCTTATGATTCAATTTAAAAACCTATTCATATGAATGATAAATCATTCTAGCTCCAGTTTTTGTTGAAAATGAACAATTTTTAGAAAGTGTTTCTAAACTTTCAATAATTAAAACGAACCAATAAAAAAACATCAGTAAAGAAACAAAAGAGTCTTTGCGAACAAACTTCATAGTGCTTACATCAGAAGACTCCGAAAACATCAATATTATTATTAGTGATCAAATCAATTCCAAAGAATGGCATTTGTTATCAATAAAATATAATATAATCATAAAAATATAATTTCATTTTACACTTATGTATTCCTACTCTCCAAATAATAAATAGAACCTTTCTAAAATAACAGGAATAAAAGAAAGCATTTCTGTAAACCAACTTCATGTTGCGAACAGGGTGCATTAAATTCGAACAAGAAGAATGTTATGAATGAAAATTTAGATTATTATTAGTAATCCAAAAACATAAACAGTTGATCATCAAGTGCAAATTGAAAAAAAAATGTTTTATCCAATTGAAAATCGATGAAAAAATGTTAGTTTGTTGAATTAAATTAGGCACAAAAGAATTCTTTCATTACAGTAAACAAATGGTGATTCGACCCGCCTAATTATATCCCACTTAGTGAAGTCACACTCAATTAGTTTCCGCGTTTTGGAAGAAAGGCAATTTTACGCATGAAAGGTTCCATTGAGTGGGCTTAGAAAGACGAAAATTCATTTACAAGCCATACTGTGTTCGCCACAAGAGGGTATGAAACTTTCCAAGCAGTGAAGAACAATAAGAGCAAAGCGATTTACTTTTATTTAAGGGGCAGTTATTGCCAAGCAAAAAACAGTCTGCCGAGTCGCACTCTGAATTTATTTATGATGTGTGCGTTTGCGGTCAGCCGCAGGAATGCACCTGGGACACAAACCACGTTCTAAGCATTTTCATTTTTCCTCTTTTTACACGAGTTTGCCTTTGCGGGAGGGGAAAGAGAGGAAACGCGATACGAAACTCCCGCGGAAGCTTGATTGAGTTCGCCCCTTCTTTCAGAGATGGCGCGACGTGCGCCAAATCAGGATTAATTAATAGCCGATAAAACAGCTTCCTTTTTTCCTCCATAAATCATTATCTGTGTTTGGTTTGCGATTAAATTCCCCCATTCATTGTCCTCGTTCCACATTCTTGAAATGTTCAACTTCTGCCATGGTCGTTAATTGCCTCCTGATCGGAATTGTTGTTTATCGTTTCGTTAGAGTGCGATTTAGATTTATAAAAGACGTTTTATTTAGCTATTGGAATTTAAACTAGAATCACAGTCTTTAACTTGGGAGTTTAGTTGTTTTTTTTCGAGTTATTGAAAATTTTAATGTAATTTTTAATTCAATGGTTTTCTTTTTTATTTATTGCAATTGAGTTTTTAATTTTACTTGGTTTTATACTCCGAACGATTCAAATTTAGGGCTATAATTGCATAATAATTTTTTATTCAAAGCTCTCAAATTTGAAGATCTTTAGTTTTATTTTGGTAATTTTGGATTTTTTGGGTGGAATAAAATTAATTCCTCGAAACGAGTGTTGTACTATTTGGAATTGTGCTAGAATCTCAGGCTTTGAATTTGAAGTTAAGTTGTTTTTTTCCCGAGTTTTTGAAAATTTTAATATAAATTTTAATTTAATGGTTTTCGTTTTCAATGATTGCACGTGAATCTTCAATTTCACTTGATTCGATACTCCGAGTGATTCAAATGTAGGGCTATAATTACGTGATAATTTTGTATGGAAAGATCGCAAATTTGAAGATCTTTATTTTGTATATTTCAGTAATTTCGGAATTTCTGGGTGGAATAAAATATATTCCTCAAAACGAATGTTGTAGTATTTGGATTTGTGCTAGAATTTCAAGCTGTGAATTTGAAGTTTAATTTTTTTTCTCGAGTTATTGGAAATTTCAATGTAATTCTTAATTCAATGGTTTTCGTTTTTAATTATTGCAAATGAGTTTTCAATTCCACTCGATTTGATACTCCGAATGATTCAAATTTAGGATTATAATTGCATGATAATTTCTTATTTAAAGCTCTCAAATTTCAAGATCTTTTTCAGATTTTGGTAATTTGTTATTTTTTGGATGGAATATAATTAATTCCTCAAAAAAAAAAAAAAGTTGTACTATTCAGATTTGTGCTAGAATCTCAGGCTTTGAATTGGAAGTTTAGTTGTTTTTTTTTCGAGTTATTGAAAATTTTAATGTAATATTAAATGAAATGGTTTTCGTTTTTATTTATTGCAAGTGAGTTTTCAATTTTACTTGACTTGATAATCCGATGTTTTTTTTATATTTTGGTAATTTTGGATTTTTCGGGTGGAATAAAAGCAATTGCTCAAAACGAATGTTTTTAATTTGGATTTGTGATTGAATCTCAGGCTTTGAAATGGAAGTTTATTTGTTTTTTTTTCGAGATATTGAAAATTTTAATGTAATTTCAAGTTCAATCGTTTTCGTTTTTATTGATTTCGAGTGAGTTTTTAATTTTACTTAATTTGAGACTGCGAATGATTCAAATTGAGGGCTATAATTCCATGGTAATTTTTTATTTGAAGCTCTCAAATTTGAAGATTTTTATTTTTATATTTCGGTGATTTTGGATTTTTTGGTTGGAATAAAATTAATTCCTCAAAATGAATATTGTGCTATTTAGATTGATGCTAGAATCGCGGGCTTGAAATTAGAAGTTAAGGTGTTTTTTTCGAGATATTAAAAATTTTTATACAATTTTTTATGTAATGGTTTTCGTTTCCAATAATTACACGTGAGTCTTGAATTTTACTTGATTTGATACTCTGATTTATTCAAATGTAGGGCTATAATTACGTGATAATTTTGTATTTTAAAATCTCAAATTTGAAAATCTCTGTTTTGTATATCAGTAATTTTAGAATTTTTTGGTGGGATGAAATTAATGTCTAAAACGAATGTTATACTATTTGGATCTGTTATAATCTATTCAGATGTTATTATTTGCAATCCGATGCTTTCAACAATTTGAACGCTTCTTTTGGATGTATTTCATATTTATATTTCATATTTGAATTGACAATTGACAAAAATTGTTATTTTTCAATCTGGATCTCGTCATTTGTCGATACTTCCTATTCTACCCAATATTGGTGTTCTGCAGCTACAATTTCTTATCCTTTCAAATCTGGAACGATAATATTATTTTTATTATCAATTTTCCTATAATGATTTCAATCCAGAACTGATTTGACTCAAGGGACCAATAAATATAAACATACATTCGTTAATTATTGAATCATTATTTGAGTGTTCACCAAGTTCACGTATTCTTTGGTATTAAAATTCAGGATGAATACCCCTTTGACTAAAAGCGTAATTTATTCGTGAGTTATGCAGTTTTTGAGGAGGGTTCCTTGTTATTTGAATTTTTGAAAGAACTTTCGAAATTCATGGAAATTTTTTGTTTGTTTCCGATTTATTCTTATGTAACAGAAACGCATGCGTGGAATGAAAACTGTGCGAAGGAGTGACTCAAGCCCCTATCTGGTTTTAGAGAAAGTTCAATGAACCATGCTTTACTTCTCCATAAAGATTCATTCCTTGAACAAAATGTACCGCGCAATATTGTGGTTACAATAGCGCACCGTTGGAAAAATCAAAGAGAAATCGAAGCAATTTTCGCTTATTTCTTTCCGCATCTTAAATTCACTTTTTCATTAAAAAATTGCGAGAACGGTTGCATTGAAACGTCAGCTCTTTAGATGCCCTTTCACCCAATTAGGTGTTTTTTAAAAGTATTCCTATGTTCGATAGATCCTTGAATAGAAGAATCCAATGTCTTATTGTGAGGGAACATGTTCAGCGCATGCTAATCGCTTCAGGTGAAAATAATTACATTTGCTTTCATAGAATTTTCTCTACTGTGCGGCGTAACGAAAGTACTTTTCAGGCCTTATTAACGTCAATTAAACACAGCATTTTGACCCGGTTTTCCAATGATCTGCATCGTTTTTCGCCTTTCACACTGAAACCACTTTATCCGGTGCATCTTTTGTTCTCCATGCAAATGAGACCCCAATTTCAATAAGCCGAACCTTCTGGCACATGCATACCTAATTTGAAACGAGTGCAACTGAAAAATCTCTGCACGATTTTTAATTAATTTATTTAACAATTTGTGTATACTGGATATAATAATCCGCAAGTGCATTTCTATTGTTCGCATCTAATATAATACGCTCGCACCATAAAGTTTTTTAGCAACTCGGTTGCAACGATTCTTCTATTTCTTATCCCTTTTTCTTCCTTTTGAATGGTTCAATCCAATTTAAAATGGAGCCATAATTATTTATTAATTATTAGACCAAATGTACCACATTGGATATAATTCGGAAATTGAAGGGATTCCAAATTCCAATTTTTCATTAAAAGTTTTTTAATGATATTTCCAACTGCATCAATTGTAAGTTTTTGTTTTCTCAAATTAAGAAATTTTGAAATGTAATTTTTCGAGATTTATTGATTTTTATTCTTAAAGAATCTTTGAATTTTGAACGATTTAATATAGTATAGTTTCGAATCAAAAGGATTTCGATTTCAATAATTTTCAATTGAAAAATTACGAAAATGATTTTCATAAAATATTTCCAAAAAAGGAGGATTTAAAATTAAATCAGTTCTAAATGAAAGAGTTTAATAATGAATAATTTCGAAGTTTCTCTTTGATTCCAAAATTAAAACGGTTTGTTCTTGAACATTTCTGAAAAAAGGAAGAATTCAACGTAACAGAAATTGGAATTTTATCATTTCTAATTAAAGTAATCTGAAATTGGATAATTTTGGATTCAGAATTTAGAAATGATCCTGTTTCTAGAGGAAATGAATTTCAATAATTCCAAATTTATAAAGAGTATGAAATGAAAAAATTTTCAATTAAAAGCGTTTGAAGTTTCAGAGTATGACGATCAGCATATTTGAATTCTTCAAATTTGGAATTGAATAAATTGTAATAAATATAATAATAATTGTAATATATTGAAAATTGTCCAAATTTGGGGACATCGAAAGAACTCAGGTTTTATTAGAATTTGAATAATTTGTACTTGGAAACGTTCAAAATTGGGATAAAAGGAAAATTTTCAAAGGAGAGATGATTTTAAATAATTTTCGAAACAAGACGTTGAAAATCAAATAATTGAAAATTCAAGGTTTTTGAAATGAAAAAATTCCAAATAAGTTGCTCTCAAAATTGGAATAATTATAAATTTATAAAATTCTCAATAATATATTGATTTTTCAAGAGTTTAGAAATTAAAAATAGAAAAATGAGCTTTCAAATAAAAACCTTCAAAAATTAAGTAATTCTATAACTAAATTTAAATAACAGAATACTTTAAATTCAAGGGATTTGAATTAGGGAACATCTCGATTTGAAAACGCTCAATGTTTATCAATTTTAGATTCAAATTTGGAAAATGGTACAGTCTAAATCAAAAAGTCGGTGGATTTTCATCGTTCTTATATAAAAATGTTAGAAATTGAATGGAATTAAAAACTCAAATGATTTAAGATAAAATTAAAAAAAAAAAAGAACAACTTCGAATTGAAAGGATTCAAAACGGAATAATTGTCAATCCAAAAACGTTTTAAGTCGAATAATTTCAGATAAAAGCTTTGGAAATAGGATCATTCAAATAAAAACGTCAAAAATTCAACAATTTTATATGAAAAATTCTCAAAAATTAAATAGTTCAAAATGTATGAAGTGTTCAAAATTATATAATTTCCGTTCAAAGTTTAAAAATAGAACCATAAGCATTTAGCCTCTTACAATTTGGAGTTTAATAAGCTCGAATCAAAATCTCTCAAATATGGATATTCTTCAATTGACTTTGGAATTGTAACATTTTGAAAAACATACCATTTAAAAACGTTAAAAAATTGAACGCTTTCGAATTCAAAGTTCGGAAACGAATATTTTTAAATTAAGATTTGATAATTTTGAATTGAAAGCTTTCAAAATTGAATAATTTTATATTAAAATAAAAAAAATATAGGAAATGGAAAAAATTGCTGCCCTATTGATGAAACTAAGCGAAAACCAAGGAAAAAACTAAACAATCAAAATTCACTGCTCCTCGTTACTCAAGAAATTTCAAATAAGAAAAAAACAAATTCAAATTCCTGTTCTGCACTCAGTTACTTTCTTCCATGTCACATTTCAGTCACTTTTTTGAGAAACAGTCACTATGAGTCACTTTCTTTAAGAAACAGTCACTATTAATCGCTTTTTTACAGGAAGAGGTCATATTGGTGTTAATGATTTGTTTAGCTTGTTTAACTAAATTAAAATATTGATGACTTGTCAGGGGAAGTGCGGACTTCCTCGCCTGTAACTCTCTTTCTCTTTATCCTTCGCTCCCCACTGAGAGCGGTATGTAGCGGTGTATAGCGGCATCTGGTACATGCGCACCACGGTGTTGGTTTGCGTTTGCGTTACACGGGTCGAAAAGATGGATTATTTATTGAAGTAATAAAAAAAGAGATTAACCATGTAAATAACAAAATAATGAAGAAGTGTCGTCTTTATATTTTTTATTATTTGCTATGATTAGTTGTTAAAAATCGAATTTTTCATTGAATATGAGAGGAATTAATTACCAACCCGGAAAATAATTTTTCTTGTCGTTTATTTGAACGTTTGTATACAAAGAAAGAGGAGACTTTTGTTTTCTCTGGTTCTTTCAGAATTGCAGTAAAAAGTGGAAGGGTCTTTTTGATGCACTCGTTTTGTTTCAAGAGGAGGAGAAAGAATGAATGGCGAAGAAATAGAGGTCGAAACACGAAGTGCAGGCTGCTCTGTTAAATTTCTTCATTTCTTGCTTTGATCGGCATCAGTCTGAATGTGAGACAGGTTGAAGCATGACATTCTTTCAGTAGCCTCGTCTCCCTCTTCGTGCTCAATGCTCAATGCTCATTGAATAGCCATTGAACACCGTATGATCTCTCCTTTGAATTTCTGCGTGCCGCATTTTTTGCAAGCCGATTTGCCTTATTAGGACCTTCGCTCGTACGATCATCGTCAATAGAATTCTCAATGAGTGTATTGAGAGTATCGCTTTCGAGTTGCCAGTTATGAAACTGCGCCTGCCACTGCTTCTGTTCAAGTTTCCACCCACAAAGATCCACTTCCCATATCATTTTATACTGTCTTGTTGAATATTAAGAAACTATACAATTTTATTCCAAGATTCTCATTTTAGTTGTCTTGACCAGTAATAGAGGGATATTTTCAATAACAGTACTCTTTAACAGGAGACCTTTCGTTATCTACACGAAGGCTGTTCCAACTGAGCTACGAAGAGGTCCGCTGATGCTCTTTTCACAGAAAGTATACACTTTGAAACTCTAATTTATGATCTCATTGAAGAACTTTCCAGAATGATGATGATTCAATTTCAATTATAATTTCTTCTTTTCTTCCTCATACAATAGTCAACAAAGTGGACCATACTTATTTTCAGGTTTAATGGTAATTATTGTCGCTTTCAATATATGCTTTTTATTCAATGTTCGATAAAATTACGAGAAATGCAGCATGTGTAAAAATGAAAATTGTGGTAAATCATGATTGTCTGTGAAAGAAACATCGTGTATTTCTTTTTCGCACTTTGACTTGGCTTTTTGAAACATAATAAGCACGATTTTTAGGCGTAATTTTCTGCATCTTTTTCGAAATTCCAAAAGAAGAATAATATTTGCTTCAGGAAAGACCTTATTCACTCTGATTTCTTTTAATTTTTTCTTTATCGAAAAATTTTGTAACACTGATGATAATGATGAAATTAATATACACAAAACATATTTATGTGTTGTCTACTCCATTTACTTAACTATTGTATAAAAGTGAATTTATATTAGTTCAAAGGGTTCATTATTGAATTTGAAAAATATATCGATAAAATCATACACTAAAGATTTAATTGTTGGTAAATTTTAGCATGAAAAATTATTTCATGCACATGATACCTTGTATCAAATTTTTTGGATTTCAAAATACAGTTTATCATTTTGAACCATTTTTAGTGAACATAAACATGAACATAGTGAATATAGTTTTCAGATTATAATAAAAATTAACTTTTTTCTGAAAGGGCCTAATTAATTTTTTTGCCATTTTTTTCCAAAAAATAATATCAAAGTATACGAATTCTAAATCTAGTTCTGCTATTCATTTTATTCCGTTTCATTCGTTATAATTTTGGCATACGTTTTTGAAACAATTATGAATAGGGTCATACGCGAAAAATCTTGTTGGCTTATAGTTGAGTTTCTTATCAAGTTTGACTCCCAAAGAACTTGGATAAGAAATTGAAAT
>WSXT02242752.1:0-15517 GCA_011762715.2 Neuroterus valhalla | reverse complement strand
GAAGGGGAAGGTATGTTACCAACTTAATTTCTGTGACCAGTCACAGGGGTGCATTTCCGCCCCCACAAGACTTGGTTTGTACCCTAAATTATTTCCGTGACTTGTCACAGAATAAATTCTCCCTTCCACAAAACTTGAGAAATGAGGAAGGTGTGTGACCTACATTATTTTCATGACTAGTCACAGGGGTGCATTCCCGCCCCCACAAGACTTGGTTTGTACCCTTAATCATTACCGTGACTAGACACAAGATAAATTCTCCCTACCCCAAAACTTGAGAAATGAGGAAGGTATGTGACCTACATTATTTCCATAACGAGTAACATGGGTGGATCTCCCCTCCTCCCACACAAGATCTGGGAAATGAAGAAGGTATGTGACCTACATTATTTCCATAACTGGTCATAGGGGTGCCTCTTCGCCCCCACAAGACTTGAGTATAGAGAAAGGTATGTAACCTATAATAAGGATAGTTATCTTATCTTATACCTTTATTTTTTTGTGGTCAATTTGAGGAGTTCAATTGAGAATGTCAACGTGAAAATCGTGAGTTATGTCTAAATTTAGGAATGGAAAAAAATAGATCATAAGTTTCAGTAGAAAATTATTCTTTTTTATGTTTCAAATTACATACCTGCTCGTTCGAATTCCTGTTCCAACAGGCACAAACTTCCGGCCACCATGACAACAACAATATTTTATTTCTGAATATATCAACTTTTTTGCAAATCTTATATAACTCTGCCCTTTTCGTGTCTGGAACTAGCAGAATCTCATGTATAAAAAGACAGTTGGTACTTCATGCCTGCGAGGAAACGAATCACGAATCCCTCCGTTTCCGGAAACTAAACGCCCATTTTCACCCAAATATTACATACCCTTTAATTCACTTCATATTGAACTCGCCAAGAATATCTTTTTTTCTTCACTGCGTTTCTGATTCCTCTCTGGGTTCTGCCCAGATATTCAAGGTTTCCACTGAGGACAAGTTCAAGGGCTTGTAGTCGGGATCTGCTTGAGGGATGGTATTGTAAAGCGCAAAAACTTGCTTGCTGGTAAAAGAGTGTCGCAGCTGTATAACTTGGGAAACACACATATGCTTGACACCTGCAACACCCCTGCCCCCTATATGTCGTGGTAGAACTACTCTCTCAATCGCCGGATTGCTGTGGTGCATTCGATATTGTTGTACTATGATCTTAAAAGGTGGGCCAATTTCATTGCACCCGCGATAGCACTGTAAACCTATCTTGTAGCTTTTTATACATTTCATTTAAATTCTTATGTACAGGTCTGACGAGAATAGGTCAAAATGTGACCTTTCGAACGAAAATTTCATTAAAAATTTTTTTTTTTGTTTGATAAGAAGCCCTGAATGAGTCTAAATGTTGCATCCGCGATAATGGAATCGCCCATATGGCACTTATGCGGTTATGATTGCAACGATTTCTACTTTTTACTTTCATTAAAAAACAAGATAAACAATGTTTCATAAATATTATCCATAATTCCTCTTAAGATATAAAGAATTTCTCTAATCATTTTGCTATGTGCAAATTGACTTCCACCAAAGCATAGGAAAATATACCAAATAACACTTGATATTAATTCCTTTGTTTTCTTACCTCTTTTATGTTGGGTGTTCGGTAGTATATAAGGACGGTAAGGAAATAAAAAAAATAGTGGAAGGTTGGGTTAAGAAATTCTTCCATTCTTCCGTTCAGATGAACGTTATGTTCAAGCCTGTTCAGAAATCGCCAGGTTACTTAGTGGTCCCGCGCTCAAGTCATGCCATACCCCTCGCCTGGTTCTAGCTTGGATTTCTAGGTGGCTCAAACTCGAGACCAGCTACAGAGCTTGAGGCGAATTTCCTACTTTTCCCAGCTGCATCTTTCAAACTTATTTCAGATGCTTCATTGACTCTCAAGGTGCAAAAGATGAAAGTTGAAATAAAAGATACGATCGAGAATGAAAATGAGATTTAATATACAGATACAACCAAAGAGATACATCAGCATGATACAATATAACAGGAGATAAAGATCTAGGTAACACAATACAATATAAGACGGAACATAGGATATTACACAATAGTTTCCCTTTCTTCCCTTATATCTAGCCTCCTTTTTCTCCCTTAGAAATACACATATTGAACGTAAACGTTGACTATGAATAAACTCTCACAGATTTTATTTTTTATATGCAATCTCATTGCAATAAGTTATTTCTACTTAAATGTGGACCTTTGAATGTACCTCAATTACATAGTCATTAAGTCACAATTGTCTCTTGTCGCATAACCTCGTTACGTTGACTTGAATTTCACAGGGCCAATATTCTACTCGCAGATCTCAACATAGATAGGCTTTTAGCGTATTAGCAAGCACAATGTGACAATGGAAGTAGACGCGTCAGGAATAGCAATGCCACCACTCTATCCATTTCTCATACCACAAACGGAGACACCTCGGCAAACTGCAAATAAGCCAGGCAAAACACGTATTTCATAAATGCCACCCACTGCCTCCGAGTTGGCACCTCTTTTGTGGGTAAATCGTGGAGGTGGCTATTGGAGATTTTCGTTTCCGCGAAATTGCAAGACATAAGCCCACTCTCCTGCTGTACTGGGAATCCAGGAAAAACGGAACTCGTGTCTCCATCTTCAACCATGTATACACTGAGGCGAGCGAATTATTTCAATATAATGTCTTCAAGATTTTCATGAAGCTACATTGTCATGTGAGAAAATTATCCTATCACGTAAGCGTTTAGCGGGCTGATTTCCAGCGGTAGTGGGGAAAAATCGGTTACGAGGTACTGAACAGAGAGACGCTCTAATGATGATCATTCGTTATATTGTTTTCTTGTGTTCATCGTATTTGAATTCATGCCAAACTCTACGTGCTTTGAGAGATCGGAAAGGTATTTTTATAGTGTCTCATGTAAAAAGGTGTAATTTTGTTTAATCGTCGATTTTGAAGTTTGTGTGTCTTTGTTTTGTTTTTTTGTTTTTTACAGTGTGGCGTTTTATATGAGAAATTATTGTCTCTCATTGCAATTTATCCGAGGAAGGGAGAATTATACTTCCGTAGATGTGATCATTGATCACCTTATTCTACTGCTGACCAACCCGGAAATCTAGTCCCGTGAAGTGCATTAAACTGCTGCAAGCTTTGGTTATATTGCCGCGTTTTTATCAAGAAAAAAGCAAAGTTGACACAATTGGTGGATACCGCTTCTCTTTGAAAATCGGCAACTGTATGATTCTTCATCTCCCGTCAACAACCAGGCATACTGTTTGTAGGTATTTTTTTCAAACCTCTAATGGTTTTTAACCTAATATATTTTGGTACATGCTCTCGCTAACGTTTATCCATCGATCATTTACGAATTGGATTGCGTAAATAACGAAAATTTCGAATTGATGCTCGAATCCTGATTTTTTATATATTTATTTGTGTGTATGTGCATATTTATTCATTATTATATATATATGGGTGTGACTTTTTTGCGTACTTGTTATATAATTGTTGTTTTTAACTCGATATCATGATGGGATTCAACTTGACTTTTTGATTTGCGATGAACCTAGTCACCAAGTGATGCTTGATTGAATTAGAATTGTATTGCTTTTCTTCTTTTATCCTTCTCAATTTCGTAAATTAACTCCAGAAATTCTAAGTTGCCTAAAAAATAAATTTTAAATTTGTGCAGGATTTGACTGCTGTTTATCGAAATTTAGCATTTAATAACATTTTAAAATCTAATCCTTTTTTTATATGTTGAATAAATGGACAAGCAGTTCAACCGAAATATACTACTTGCTGCAACACTAAATATACAGTAAACAGCCCATCATGATGTGGATGCATCTCTGGAATAAGAAAGCGATAAAATTATGTTGTTCAGAAGAAAACGAGCCACTATGATAACCGTTCTGTTTTTTTCAGAACCACATGCATCACCAACACAGCGCACAGTGGGAAAGGAGCAGATCTGTAGGACGAAAATGGACCCACATGACAGTGCGATTCTCAACGGAATTTAATGTTTTGTTCAGCAATGACCGTTGAACTCCTGGGTTTAACAAGTAGATGTGAGTATTTCATTTTGACTTACCAGAAAAATTTATTCAACAGCAAAGATATAATTTCTCCTTATTAAATTTTTTCGTGATACTATTCCTTCTAACACTTCCAAATTTATAGAAAAAGGTCACCAATCAAAGTCATGACTAAGAATGATTTTCGATGGTGTAGAGTTACAATAATAATTGTTGAAACTTTTATAAACAAATTAATTTAAAAAGTATTTTTCCCGTGATTTGCAATGAGTAGCTAATTCTAACCCATAGCTTTTGTATAGAGTATCACAGATAATAATTTGCGCTTACAATAAGTTGAGAATAGCTTATGATTGCAAATTATTTGAACAATTTATGTGAACAAATGCACATTCTGATCATTTTTTAATTAATAGAATTGATTTTTTCTCAAACGAACTTGAAATGTCTTGTCAAGGACACCTTACTGCCATATTTTCCATAGTGACTGGAAAGTAATAACTATTTGAACAATTTTAATGAACAAATGCACATTTTGACTTTTTTCATGGATAGGTTTGATTTTTTTTCCGAATCAATGCGAAATGTCCTGAGAAGACGCTTTGCTGCCACATTTTGAAATGTGACAGAAACTGGTGATTGTGGGAACAATTAATAATGAAAAATCCACATTTTGCACATTTTTTTATAAATAGACTCAATTTTTTTTTAATCAATGCGAAATGTATCGTATAGTATTTTATAGCACGAGTGACATAAATCCGCCCATATTTTTTATGTTTATGGAAGAGGGGTGGTTCTGGGCGCGAAGGAGGGGGCTCAGCCCACCCGACAAAACAAAAATGCACTTCAAAATCAAAATATCGCAGTGAAATTTGAAAAAATGACTGTTAAATTTCGGAATGTTTTATAAGCGACTGTAGCCTAGGTTACACGAAAGGTTATGTAATTGTATTTCAGATATCGTTTTTCCTTATTGTTCTCAGATGAGTTCTGTTCAAAATAATAGTAGTTGATGAAGACTTTGGATAATATGTTCAAAATGTAACAGATAGAAAAATTAATATCTTGTTCATTCGTGAAAATTGTGATAACAACCCAAATTTCGATAACTAGTAATCTTAACTTTTATTCTATTCCAAATGGTGTTACTTGTAACATAATAATTCCAATATATAAGTTTGTGATTGATCACTCAAATTTTTATATTTTCAGTTTTAAACGGTATTTCCATCACACAACATTTTCGAACCATAATGTATTAAGATGAATGTTATTTAAATTTCATGCGGTTTCATGAGGAACTTCTCAATTTTGTTTTATGTACGAAACAAACTAACATTGATAAATGAATTTAAAAATTAATAAATGATAATTCATTCAATGTATGACGTTTACTTTCAATATTTCAATAAACTGCGATACTTAAGCTACTGCTACTACTCTGAAACTGTCTAAAAGTAGCCCCTAATAACGTTCTGAAATTGGCCATTTAGGTCACAGAAAAGCGTGACTTAAGTATGGATTCAAGTCACAGGGTGCGATAAAAGACATTTTGCTATCAGGTTTTCAATAGTGCCAAAAAACAATAGTTTTTTGAACAATTTTCATAAACGAATCCACATTTTGACCATTCCTCATTAATGCGCTTGATTTTTTGCGGAACTTATTCGGAATATCTTGAAAAAAAATTCTTGCTGTCCTGAAGGTTGCGCAATAGGACTCTGTTTACCATATGGCCCTGAAAAGGGACATTTTCATCTATGCATTCGTGCTTCAGTAAGTGAAAATCGAGCTCTCGTTTCCGAGATTGTCATACTCTCAGCTTTTTTTGACAGAGGTTCATCTTCCTGGTTTTCATTTCCCTGTAACTGCTTATCGAAGGTTTTGAATAGAACAGAGGATGTTGAAGAACATCTAGGTTTTTTGAATTGTCTGTCAGACATTCTGCTATTATAAACTCCGACTTTCCTAAAGATCTGATCGTTTACATCCTACGATTCTTCTGTATACCAACCAAATGGTAGCGCAAGAGATCGAATCATATAACCTTTGTGAATAAGCAGCTTATGAATTGATGATGAAATCATATACCAAGGTTGAAGGTTGAAGGCTAAGCGACTCCAAACTATAAGTTTCTATCTTCGCCCAATTAACTATTTTCTACTGATAACGAATATTCCAGAACACGAAGTAGGCGTTCAATGCTGAAATATTGAATTTAAACTGTGCCTCATTGCATGAATGAGGGATTGCTACATGTGGTAAGTTTTTGACATGTTTTGATCCAACCCCACAATCATGTAGCAAGAAGATGCTTTCGGTATAGTGGGAATATTACATACATCTCGATCAATCATCATACACATGAAGTCAAAGCTGCTATTAAAACTCATTCCACTGACACCAAAGGAATAGATACATGCTCCTAAATTTGATGTTTCTATGTGATCACCGTTCCCTAGATAACACGCTTGTTTCGCTTCAGAGATCTGCAAATACGGAGGATATGAACCATTGCAACTTATTCCTTGATTGTGCGTTTTAGCTTTTCGCATTTTTCTTTATTCTTCATCTTATTTATGAAAATGCTTCGTCTTAGACGCGCCTTTTCTTCGTCTTTTTGGATGCATCTTCAGATCATAATCGTGGTCTCCCTGCTCCTGATAAATCGACACGATTTTTTTCCCATTTCCCATCATACAAAGGCATAACAGAGTGGGAAAATTCCTTTCTTACAATCATTAACTGACTTTTTTCAAAATAAGACGTAGCCTCATTTTATCCAAATTTGAATCTACTTTGTTACATTCTGATTGTAGATTCTCTATTTCAAATAATGCCACATAAGTGCTTAGTTTTAATCCTGCTGAAAAAACACTTCCACACTTTTCCTGAATATCACCGTAGAAACATGCAGTCGAAGCATGAACGTTTTCCCTAAAATAAAATAAAACAAATGCAGAAAAACAAATACACAACAACGCAAAGTTGGTTCTTTCACAGATGAATGT
Organism: Neuroterus valhalla; assembly: GCA_011762715.2. Classification (NCBI taxonomy): domain Eukaryota; kingdom Metazoa; phylum Arthropoda; class Insecta; order Hymenoptera; family Cynipidae; genus Neuroterus; species Neuroterus valhalla. The sequence continues at coordinate 8,440 of WSXT02242752.1, read as the reverse complement.
AACTTCCTGACCACAGGCGAGGATAGTTTGTTTTTGGCATAATTAAGATAGGTTAGGATGATGATTGAGTCGATTTGGTAAAGCCTGACTCTTTATTTTATGTGAGATCGTTGTCACTTGTTGATACTACGGGAATCGTATGATAAATAATTTTAGAAAATTACAGATATTCCAGTGCAAAATATTTGTTGTGGGACAAAGTCAAGAATGAGACATAATTATTGAAGAAATAATGTCAAATAAATATAATTAGCTAACGTAGTATCTTTCTGTTGAGAGCGCAAAGGCAGAAGGAAATAGGTCTTAGTCCTGACTGGATAAGGCCAGTTATAAAATCTCTTAGATTCTGGCTCATGATGAGTAAACCTATTTTGCTCAAGAAACAAACAAATAACGAGACGTTTCATTGCCTAACCCTTTGGTCGGTTCGAAGAACGAACTTCTAACACAGCAGACTTTATTTGGCCTGACTTATATGAGGACCGTAAGTCTCAGTCAAAGGGACTTAGTTAGCTACGTAGTCAACACTTATTTATCGATAAGCCCCACCAAGACTTCAGGGTTTTAGACACATGGTTACGTAGTACTAGCAGGAACTCGATGACGAACACTAGGAATGAATCTGGGGCTTATCGCACTTGTTCAGGCTATCAAGCAATGAGGTCAAGCGGTCCGCAACCCTACGATTCACACGCCTGTTTCTGATACTGAAAGGTAAAGGATCCTATCCAGCATGCCGAGCCCTAACGGATGGGAACATTCAAGACCTCTCAAGAGAACCCACGTGGAAGGCACATCATCTTAGTGGGTCAACGTTGTGTAATGTGAAAAGAAGGAGAAGAAGGGTCCTACCGACAGTGCGGTTCCCAAATTAAACAAATAGTTCAGGCCAAAATGAAAAAGAACTCGAACGATAGCTGTCTTTATCAGGTTTACTGCAGGGCGCAGCTTTGATCATATTGTTGGAGATATATGAGCCTAAGTGGGGTCACACGAGATGAAGGTTGAGTTCAAGTGCCGATGATGCGTCGAGCGAGAACGAAGCTCAGATGCGCTTCAGCAAACCATTTAGATCGAATATCGCTGGGAATAATATTGAATCTGTGAATGTGCTGAAGTACCTGGGTACGTAGATTGATGGAGAACCCACTTTCAGGCTATACTTCACCAAAACAGCGTGTAAAGCTGAGGCAATGGTAGCGATGCTTCGTACACTTATGCTGAACGTTACACGCCCTGGGAGCTGTAACAAAAGGATTCTGTTGAGCGTTACGAACTCTATAACGCTCTACAGGGCAGCAGTGTGGGCAGATTCTCCAAAAGTTGCCTGCCACAAAAAGAGAAGAGGTGCACTTGAAGTTCCCTGCACCTCCAGATCTGTGTCTGGTCCGGCTATACTAGTCATAGCAGGTTTTATTCTCATGACCTGCTAGCAGCGGAGAGGAAAAGGATCTACGAGACGAAGAGAATAAAATGCAGATAGAAACATTGCCACCTGAGAAAGCGCATAATTTTTTCAACAGTGGGAGGAGCAGTTGAAAGCAGATGCAAGAGGAAGATGGACTATCAGGATGATTGGTGAATTGCAACCGTGGATCAACAGGAAATATAGGGAGGTGAACTCTTACCTCACCCAGTTCCTTTTTGGTCTAGGCCACTTCAATGCCTCCTATTATCGCAAGGAAATGAAGTTGAGTCCTAACTTTGATAACTGCCCGAACAAGGTTGATAATATCAAACATTTCTTTTTGGATTGCAACAGATGAAAAGCTGGGAGAATGAGAGAAAAGTTCAGGAGTGGATCCAACTGATTTCTTCAGGATGTCGAAGGCCGACGAGCCCGAGTGTTATTGAAACGTTGCTGAAGACGATTCTTCCATATTGAAAGGGAACAGGAGAGACGAGAGGTGAAGGAAGGCAAGCATGAAGGTGTCTTTAGCCTGTACTCATCAGGGTATGAGTAATATGTGGACTACCTGAGTCGTTTACGGCCGAATCAGGTTATGTTTTAGTCAAAAACTTTATTAACATTAAAGTCTTGAGATGAGTGACTACATGCAGATGAAATCACAATTGAGGGCTGGCTAAAACCTCGTGTGTAGCAACGATGATGAGAAAAATTATTTCAACCGAATATCCTTGATGATACCGCTTCAGGTGCTCTCTGAGATCTCTTATCTCTCCTTTATCTCAATTTACTCGCATCTGACGTTGAAGTCGGCCGTTGCCAAGAATCCGATCACGAACATAGTTCGGTCATGTTTGCCAAGAAAAACGATGTCAGGTTTTGTGTGTTGGATAAGGACTATTGTCCGGAAATTGTAGTTCTAGTAGATTGAGCACTCCCCGTTCTCAACAATAAATCCTTGGGATACCCTTAGAGCGTAAATAGGATAATTTGATAATAAATACGATAGGAGCTCAGGAAGTTTGAGTCACGCCCTGCACCTATCTCGGGAAATCTCTTGGCGTAATATGCTTCTACGAAATGCTAAGATGAAAACAATTTTCTTATATTGGCTGCTCACAGTATTTCGGTAAATTGCTACCAGGGAACGAATTATCCTTTTCTCTAAACTCATGATCTACCCGATGCATAAATGGCAGATTTAGCCTTGAAAAAGTAAATAATGAATAAAATATTAAAGACAACAGCTTATCTAAAATGGGTAATTTGATTATTTTGATGTCTTCTTATCATGACTTAGATCAAAAGGAAATAGACAGGGCATGATTCATATAACCTACACTGGATCCCAATTTTTCTAAAGAGATATTAGAGAAAATGAATCCATTTCTAAATTTTGGAAACAAATTATGAAAAATCAAAAATCTCTCGATACTCATATTTTTTAATATAATATTCTCCCTCTCGAAATGCCATGTATATGTTGCTAAGTAGGGTAGAATTTGAGGTTAGGGTGTACGTTATGCAGATTGGGGAATTTGTCAAAAAGGTTTAGTTTTAAGAGTGAGTAGAGCGAAAACGCAAATGAGCGAACAGTGTGATGTGAGAATTGGAATGGAAGGGGTAGTTTCTAAAGCAGGTTTTGCGAAAGTTTCTAAGGGCACAGAAGCGTAGTGAGGTGTTTGTTGCGAGAAATCCAAATAGAGGGTCGCAAAAGATTGTTACCGGAGGAAAAAGAAGATCGATGCAAGAATTATATTGGGTAGTTACGATTTAGTCAAAACGCTTGTAGAGAGGGGGGCTGTTTCATCAAAAGCTGTTCGAGGTAACTCCAACAGGCGAAGGAGACCCATGAATGTGGAACAACTAGATAGAGCAGCTTCGCGCTCGCAAAACGTAGGTGCCTTCTGGACAAGCTGTTTCCTCGACGAATGATAAAAACAGATAAATGCGACAAGCAGCGACAGCAAAGGAGGAAAATCAGCAGAAAATAAAAGAAAAAGGAAAGAGGCTCTAGAGGAAGGAGAGAAACCGAAAGTTTAGAAACACCAAAATAAAAACAAAAACGTCAGAAGAATAGATAAAAGAAAGGGATTTGATAGTAAAAATGATAAAGGAATGAACAGTGTAAATGTGTGGAAGACTAGATGATTCAAGTATGAGAGGAGATGACACCGAGAATGAAGCAGAACTAGGGAGTGTAGAGAATTAACTGAGAGGAAATAAAGAATGTAGGGAAAGAGAAATGATAGTAATAAAAGATGGATTGAAAAAATAAGAGGCAGCAATGAGCAGAGTATGAAGTAGATTGTAAGAAACGAGAAAAAGAATAAAGGTCAGATAGACCCGCTGATAGATGATAAAAAGGTACAGAAGAGAGTAGCAGAGATAGAAATAGGAAAAGTCGGGAAGCAAATAAAAAAGGGAAGGAGGAACGTTGTGATCAATGTTATCACAATAAACTGCAGAGCAGGAGAGGAAATGGTAAGAAATGTGATCAGTGACATCGGAGCGAGAGTAAAGGTGGTAGGGATGAAGAGAATAGGAAAAATACAAGAAGGGGAGAAAGGTATATTTTTGGTGAAACTAGGAAGTAAGGGAGATGGATATGAAATAATTGGTAAAAATAAAATGTCAAAAGGGAAAAAAGAGAAAATAGAGGAAAGCATGAACCGTCAGGAGAAAGGAAGAAAATGAGTGATAGGACGGAGTGCTTGGGAAGAAAATAGGGTAGGAGGGTTAGGATATGGGTGAAAGAAGAGACGAGGATCTAGGACGAAGAGAAATATGTTTTGAAAGTCTGTCAAACAAGGCAAGGAAGGAAAAAGGACAGAGAGCAGCTAATTAGAAGTCGAGGAAACGCCGTGAAGTTCACTGAAGGCAAACAAGACTAAAGGCGAGCACAGGGGAGGTGAGGAAGTGAGAGTGGCGTTCTGGAATTTTACGGGATTAAAAAACAAGGATAAAGGTTTATTGATTGAATTGAAGAATTGGGAAGTAATAATGATGAGTGGGACGTGGGCAGAGAAAAAAGACTTAAAAGGGAAGGGAAATGAATCTACCAAAAGGGTAAGTCTAGAAGATGCAAGAAACGAGAAAGGAAAACGTGAAAGGTAGAGAGAGATAACGATACTAAGGATGGAGTAGTGATAAGAAGGATTGAAGTGGAAAAATGAGGGAAGAAGTTGTATGCGTGTACAGAAGAAGAGGGGAAGAGAAGGGGTAGAAAATGATAAGGAGGTTGATGGAGGAGAAGGGGAGGAGTTGATATAAATAGAGGGCGAGCTGAATGCCTGGGGAAGTATGTAATGAAGGGGAGCAAGTGTTCCTAGGAAAAGCAGAACTTGGAAAAGCAGTTCCGGAGGGTAGGATACTTCTGAATCTGATGGGAGAGACAAGGTGGTTCATTGTTACTGACAATAGAAAGAATTATGAGGATGGAGAAATAATATTCACTTGGTGAGGGAAAACCGTGGTACACTACAACCTAGCAGAAAAAATAATGAAGAAGTTTTTAGTGGGAAGAGAATTAGGCAATGATATAGGCACTGAGCACCTTCCGGTAATAGCGAAGTTGGATGAAGTTTATTACCACTCAAAAAGGTAAGATGAAAGGAGGAAAGGAGGAAAAGAAAGGACGGTGAACATCAGCCTCCGAGGAGAAGGAAAGTTGAGAGAATTTGACAAAAATATGGTAAGAATCTGAGAGGCAGAGAAGAAGAAGGGTTAGCCGAGATAATAACAAGAAAAGGGCGAGTGATTGAGAAGATGAGAGAGAAAGTGAGTGAGATATGAAAAACGATCAGAATTGGATAGTTGGACGAGGAATATGAGGAGGGTGAAGAGGAAATAAAGAAGAGTGTGAAATAATGGAGAGAAGGAGAGATTGACAAAAAGGAGTAAAGAACATAGAAACGAAAGTATAAGAGAATAATCAGTGAGAAAAACAGAAGAAGAAGTAAAGGTTTGCGGAGAAGGTAGATATATCAGTAAAGGAAGGAAAAGTATGAGAGGTAATGAATAGGGAAATGAGAAGAAGTAAGGAAGTGAATGAATGTATAAAAATGAGAGACTTGACAGAGCACTACATAGAATTGTGAGAAGGGGGAAAAAGAAGGGTTGAAGAAGAAGAGAGGAAGGCTGAAAATAATAATTAACGGGCTGGAGAGGATGGTTTTCGAGACTAAAGAACTGAAGTATGAGGGGTAAGTAGCAAAGAAGAAGACATGAAAGAGAATACCGAAGGGGTGCATCAACTCGAAAACAGAAATGATAAGGGGATGGATGCATCTCTTTGATCAAAACCCGAAGTTGGATTCTAAACGAAACAGAAATTTTAAAAAGTTTTGCTGCATAATATTCTCATATACAGAGAGTTACAGTAAAATATCTCATCACCGTGGTTCAGAACATTCGAAAAAAATCTACCTGTTTCAGAAAACCAAGCAGTGGAGGATAAAAGATTGGTTGGATCGGCGGGAGGAAACGTTGATGATGAACATCAGTTGGGGAGAATTTCATTACAACTTTCTATTGATGAAATCCCTATAGGAGGTATGAATAATGGAGCTGTTTATTTCAATGTAGAATCAACTGCGTTACAGGTGCAAACTCTTGTAGATTGTGCGGCTTTGAAAGTCGTATGAACGTGTGGCGAGAATTGGAGATTAATTGGGATACTTGGCATATTTGTTTACACTCTCTTCCTATTACAGGGTTAAGAGTCTCTACCAAATCTTCTCTTTATCCTTCCGAACACCTCACTACTTACTCAGTGGTGAGGGGTGCCTATAGCTCAAGGTAGTTTCCGAACCACCAAGTGCAACAGCTACTTAGTACTTAGAGAAACTAGAATGCGAGGCGGGAATCGAATCCACAACCAGGCGGGGTGGTTCCGAAGCTCATGCCTCAATACCTACGACCAACTGATTACCCCTCTGAAATTGAATTAATTCTAACATTCAATTCATGTTATCCTTTGAACTCAGAGCACAATTTTCGTTCTCTTTTGTGAGAGAAAGTTTGGTGGGAAAATTGTGGGGAAATTGAGAAAAACAGATGAATTGGTAATTGTTATAAGGTCCTAAGAAGGATAGGTGCGTTCATGGGTTGCGTATTGCGTTAAAGGGCGGAACTCTTGGGTTGCTGGGACTCACCTGCTCTTCTTGTTACTTTCAGTAGAAGGCTGATTTGATTCGATGTGGCTTTTCTCTGGTCGCACGATTACGGAACGAGTCTTGCGTACTGACCATGGAGTGTTGTTGAAAAGCTGTCGAGATATCCACGGTGTCGGTTTGCATCTTTGTACAATGCTTTATGCGGCTGGCGACTGTGCAGTGGTAGTAATACTTGAGCAATCAGTATTCTCTCGTTGCACACTACGAGATTCGCAGCGAGCATCCTCCTTCACATGCACTATTTTCATGCGGGGAGACAGCCGAAGCTTGCTGATGATGATTGACTTTTCCTTGTCAGGTGTCAATCTCAGGTATGATGTGTAGATACTCAAAATGTCTGCGGTTTTGCAAACGTCCAATGTGTCCACTGATTATCCTATTTTCAGGAGAGCACGGTGAAAGCCGCGAAACTTTAGATCGTAGGTCACCTCTCTCGGGGATTCAGGTGAACTCCTCGACGTGGACGCCTGAGGTTCAAAAACTGCAAATTCTTTAGAAAGGCTATGTTAATTTCGCCGAAATCTGGAGAAGGCTGGGGCGAAAAACCAACATTGTGCCTCCAGGAAACGCCTGGGTGCGGAAAAGTGCCCCAGTCCAATCCGAAAGTCAGCGCACTTCGAAATTTTGAAATCATTTAATCTTTGCAGTCTGTTCTTTGAGGCTGAAATCTCGAAATTTCCCTAAAAAGCACTAAAATTTAAGGTTTTGCAAAAATGGGCTTAAATCGATAACGATGCCTTCCAAGGGGGACTTCACGATGAAAAGTCATCTGAGGGTACTTAGAGGTCCATAGCGAATCGCCAAAGTCACCCCATGCCAATCCTCATGGAGGGGGAAATGGCTCAAAATTGCGTATTTTCGAGTAAAACGCCTAAATACTTGTGCAGCTCCTAGCTCACTAAGTTCTACTATTTCGAGTGACCCAGAGTCCACCACGTGGAGGTGGCTGCACATCAGGCTCCACCCACGCCCTGCCCAACTAACCAATCATATGTAGAAAGTGCTTATTGAAGTCTCAGAGTCATTAATTACACCCACGAAGTCTCTCTTAGTGTCAAATAAGTTGACAGTCTCTCGAGAAAGAAGTGCGGCGCGCATCTATCGGTCCCGAGCCTCGGAACCGATGCCTTGTCTGGACACCTTTGTTACTTGTATAACAATTCTTTTCACTGCTACTGTGTGACAAGGGAAAGATGTAAAGTCCCAGTCTGGTACCAAGCCATCGACCATAGATAGCTTAGTGCTAAGTTCATCCTCTTTTATAGGAATTAAAACTGGAGGTACGGTAAGTGAAACATCTATCTGTTCCCAATCAATCATTCATGTGTAATCATTAGCTCCAAAATTAATTTTTGGCACAATATTGTATCTAAAAGTTGTTTGTTGCTTATTTTTTGCCTCCAGGATTTTGGTAAGTGCGTCTTGGCGAACGGTAAACCTAGGGTCGGGCACCATTCCTAGAAGTATATTTTCTGGCATGGCAGAGAGGCCATTTGTCTGAATGGAAGTGTTTACCACATTTCGTTAGTTCAGAGGAAGAAACCTTGACGATTTGATTGCTTGGAAGAGGTGCCTTCTCACATCAGCTATAGACTTATCCCGTCTGATGTGGAACCACTGCGGTACGTATACTGTGAGTAGGTATTCAACTAATACTTGCAGTTTCTTTGTGGGTCTTTTTGTTGATATGTATAATCTTAGAATTCTATCTGCAGTTGTCAGCCAGCGAGCCATGTTTATGGGGCCTATCTTCCGGGAGGCCAGCTCAGGAGAGCATCCTCCGAACCGTATGGCATCTGATATCTCATAAAGATACCTTTGATCTGAGCTGAGATCAGTGGGCTCAATCTCAGGT
>WSXT02242741.1:0-15518 GCA_011762715.2 Neuroterus valhalla | reverse complement strand
TTCACCGTCTAAAAATACTTGGGAACAATACGTTCTCAAAAAGGATAGAAAATTGGTCCCAAATGACTTTCTGTGTACTCTCCTGGCACCACCCCTAATGCATTCTGCTTCCACTCAATTTCCTTTCACACCATTCTCATTTTTCTAACGCTCCTTTAGCTCCCTTTATCCCTTTCTCTAATTCCCCAAACTTCTCCCACTTCGCTTTATTTAACATCAATGTCTCTCTTTTCCACAACTTCCCCACATCTTCCCTCCTTGCTGAACCTCCCGAATTCACTCCCTCTTGCTCCCCTCCCCTAACTTTCCGTCTCTCATCCTCTCATAGTTTCTCACGCCCACCTACCCTTTCTCCCTTCCCTTCCATCCCCCTACAAACTCTTCTCCACATTTTTCTGCCCTCTCTTCCCCGTACATTCCTCACTTTCCAACATCCAGGAATGAGAATGCTTCTCAACTTCCAAACAGTTTACGAACATCGGATTCGCTAGTATGTATTTAAAATTCATTTAATGAAATGAATTCAGGACAGCCATACTGTACAAAATAGGTTTTATTCATAGGAATGATTTCACCCAAGTGAACAAAAATCCGTAGTGAGCGACAGACAAAAAATTTTGGAAATTCAAATAACCCGTGGTCCTGTGAGAGACTGGATCAAAGTGCGAGCTTTGTTTCCTTGACAAAATCGTCGCGATACAGTGTAAAACCTGCATTATTTGGAATGGATTCAGTCTTCAGTTATTCAATTATGAAGGATAATTCATGCTTACGAACTTGATATGTAATCATTGTCCAACATTTGAATCTGTTAACAATTACATGTGAATTTTTTTCATCTTTCTAAGATTCCGGAAATCTTGTGAAATGTTTTGAAAGGCTCGTAAATTTTGTTGTTGTCTGCACAGTCTTTGCAATCGAAAGCTATCAGCCTTGATCGCTAGAATGAAGTTAGTTGGCAGAAAGTAAAATAGCCGCTTCGGAAAAATAGCTTTTTGTTTCTGAATAAACGCCAATTATTTTGTCAGTTACAGCGATTTCTAAAACCGTTAGAGAAATCGGAAAGATAAGGTAGTCGTCGAATTGAACATTAACAAACGCTTTGTAATCATGCATAACCTTTGAAAAACAAAATTATTTCGTACATTTTGTACTTGGATAAACCAAGTTTTATACAGATATCAAGTTGCAAATATCTTCTAGATCAGTGATACTGGAGATAAACGGATTACAGATTTAGGTTAGCGCAAAAGATACTTTAGAAATGACGTGTCACACCTGACAGATGCTAACTTTATTTTTCTTGACTGGCGTTGTTGAACGCGTGGTTCATGAAATATGAATACTTCAGATACACTAACTGGCAATTGACCTCTATGAACTACAAGATAACTATAAGAGTACAGTTAGCCCACTACTTTGAAGGAATGAGGATGCTATATTTTCTGGTTCTCATCTCGACGATTGTCTTCGATTCAATTGGTGATTATAATATATTAACAAGAATAATAATAATATAATGATATAATATTGAACATATGCTGTACATCATATACAAAGATAGAAATCATCCCGAAGTTTTTCGATTTTCGTACCTTTACTTCATCTCGCGTCGGATATTTCTGAGGAATGTAGTGACAGAAATCTGAAATTCAGAAGACCAAATCTACAAGGCTTAACCTTATTTTCAGCCAAGAGAAATTTGAACATATTGACTGGTTCCTGAGAAATGATGAAGGCAGGCTTCAGAGTGCTGTGGGAAACTTTGGAAAGTATCTTTCTGAATGCGAAATTATTTTCAACTCAAGAGTTGCATTTCCTACAAAAATATTTGAAATTGCGACCCTCACAAAAAAAGAATTTCTGACGAAAAATATGATCTTCTGAGTGGAGAGTGGAATTTTCAACAACACCGTTCAAGTTTTGAGTGGAATGACAATTCCGTAACAAGGAAAGAGAGCTTCTTGACTAAACAATTTTATCCTCAACTGAGGATAATCATTTAAACCAAAAGCGATGAATCTCCGGAAGGGAAAGATTTTCAAGTCAAGAAATAAAAAAATATCCAACTGAACTGTGGAAATTCTCGACTGTTTTTTATACGAACAGTGGATTTTTTCTTGGACTTTCAAGGGTTAAAGACTCGACCTCTAAAAATCAAAGAAGACTACAGATTCAATTTCAAATAGCTGATTTTTCCGTCATTAAAATGGTTAGGATTCAAATTCCACATGTCAAACGCGAATTTCGAAATTTCTTCCATTATCAAATGTTAAAAGTCTATTTTTCAATTCAAAAAAATTTCCAGAAGTTGAATTTTAAGGCAAATGGAAGTCATATAATTGATCCTCAGTGAAAAGTTTATTCTTCGTAGTCTTGTGTAGTAAGCGAGGGGTGGGAGGTTGGACAGCTCCTGGCGTTCACACTAGAGAGCCCATCATGTTGCTCTGGTGGTTATTATCAGGGTATCACACCTTCACCTGAGCAACTTCGCCAAGTTGGATCATCGACCATTTGTGGTTTTTAACGTCCTAAAAATTTACTTATCAGGCGCTTGACATACTACATGCCACAATAAAAGACTCGGGCTTCTTTGCAAAACAAAACAAGCCTCAGCCGGTACGTCATACGGCATCTTCCGAAGCCAAGCTAGGTTAGACGAATTGACCATCGAGCGGTTCTCTGCTGGACAGGAGCTCCTCCCCAGGGAGATCGACAACTCTTCTCCGAGACTCTGAAAATCGGATAGTACCCCTAAGCATAGCATTCTTTATATGAAGCCTTTTATTCGGAAGTATACTTGTTCCTCCTAGAGATACCTACAGTTTGAGAATGAATTCGAACTACTAAAACGCCGATAAGATTACAAAGGAAAATTCTTTATTGGGAACGGCACAGGTATCCTTCGATTTCAAATTATTTGTCTCCTTTCTCCATTCGGATAAGTTTTCTTAGGCATTCTTTTTTCCACTTCTTATCTAAAAAACTCAAATTGGTTGGAGCAATCAATCTTTTACAGCAATTCACTTAAAAAGTAGCAGTACTTCTTCTCTCAAATTGCAACTTTCCTTCTAATCGAATCTCCTTATTTCCCCTACTAAACTCTCTACCTCTCCCCTCACGTTCTCTTACTCCCCTTTCTTTCATGACAAGCAGTTACCAGACCAAGAGCAAATTTGTTTTTTCGTCCAGGGCTACGGAACCATCAATAGGAGAATATAAGGCTCCTCAAGTCCTTTAGTATTGAGTACAAACAATATGAGTGATTCAATAAATTCTTATTTTTCGTCCATTATCTTCGAGTCTTATTCTCTTTTCTTCAGACGTTTTCTTGTCTCAGAGTAACGTTTACACTTAGATTGTTTACCCAATGGCGCTCCTATTCCTACTGCTTCCCGGGGCCGAAATTCTCCCCCTTCTAATGGACAACATGCCCCTGACAGGTATTTTCTGGCGAAGCCTCCTCTTCGCTCTAGGACCAGGTCTCCTGCAGCAATTAGTCCTACTCCTGAGACATCTAGTGCTCCTTCCATAAGCCTTCCTTCTCCTGACGGATTTGGATGTGGGATTGAACTAAGATTCATTCGGCTTACTCCCAATAATAATCACTATCGGATATTTGTACTTCAAAGATACACACTTCCTACTGATAAGTCGCTGAAATCGCGCATGTCGCGTCCTGCGTATGTACCCATTACAGCCCAAGAAAGGATTGTATTATCAACATTAGATGATCACTTATTCGCAATAGTAGAGAGTTATAGACAACTTTCTGGAATCTATAAGTATCATAGTCACAGTCACAATTACTGCCGGGTTAAAATAGACATGAATCGCGGTGCACTTGACTTCATGGACTCAGATGAAATACTGGAAACTCCGGTAGGCCGAGGCAGACCAATCAGATATAATTTTATGGAAGATAATTTGAACCCTGTTTTCAACAGCAGTTCTTTATGTTGATCATATAGTTGAGAGAATTTATAACTAAAATATGATGCTTGAATCTTACATATAACTGATAATTATATAAAAAGATCCATGTATCATGGCACTCAGAGCTTCAACCTTCCGAAAATGTCACAGACAGTCTTTACAAAAAAACAAATGAAATAATATTTTTCTTTATTCCCTGACGGAAACATTTGAAAATAAAACTTTGTATACCACCACAGTCAAGAATTATATGCACATCACACAAGGATGTCTCTTATTCTTATGTTGACAACTTTTTCGCGGCATCTTCCATATTTATATCATTTGATGTATATGTACATCCACTAACGTTTCTATGTATTCCAGCTGTGATGGCATCAACACCGGAAGCCACAACATTTTTCAGTTTCTTTATAACGGGAAAGATGTCGTGAATATCACCTCTTCTTCCGTATCCTTCAACGGAAATTTTAACGTATCCTCGCCGGTGCCATAATTGTAATTCCTTATAGCTTGACCTCTATACAATGTCTCGATGAGATCACTCATCTTGTACAGCACGCATGCTTTAGAGATTTTGGAGGCAGACATCATATGTGATATCATACAAGAACGTAGTGGATTGGTAAGTGCTACTCATTGACCGCTCAAAGCCTCCCTTGCAAGTGACTGAACATTAGAAAGATTATCACACATTTTCATTAGAACAATAAAATTCGCACACGCCATTTTGATTCTAATCAAGATTCAGCGGACAGCCAAACCTAATATTTGTGGTATGTAGTGTATTCCTCAGGACTATGTATACAATCCTATGACTCTTAACACATCATACGGACCGACCAATTTTTTGGATTGACCTCATGATAAAAGATGACCTCGACAAGGTTTTTTCTATTCGCAGGATTCCGTTTTCCTTTTTATTCATACATGAACCTAGTTCTATGAATTCCAATTTTACGAATCATTCCACTCCCACCACCTTGCAGATGCCTATCCACAATCTCTCAAGCATTGGTGAACGTTAATAAACGTAGATAGTGACCAGTTGGTCGTGGGGGCTGAGGCATGCGCTTTGGACCCACGCCGGCTAGTTGTGGGTTCGATTCCCGCCTTGCACTCTGGAACAGCTTCGGCGGCCCACGCGGTGAACACTTGCCTAGCAAGGGAGTTTACATCTCCGGAAAGTCGTAGTGCCGGTACCTCTTAAGAGAAAGGTTACTCTAAGTACTTGGGGCTGGGGTTCTTGGTGGTTCGGAATCCACCTTAAGCTGTAGGTCCCCCTTACTTACTACTAAGGTAGTGGTAGGGTGTGTGAAGGAATGGTGGAGAGGTTCGAGGAAAATGTAAACCCTCAGGGGACACATTGAATCAATCAATCAATCAATAAACGTAGATAGCCAAAAGAAACAACAAAAACAGTGATCCATGGTGGATTCCGTGAGCTTAGAAACTTTTTACAACTGAAGTTTGTGATGACCGTGCCGTTTTCAAGAGCAGTAACACCTGTCCCAAAAAAATGTCCTCCGTCCTATAAGATTTATAAAAAACGCTTTCGATTTCCGCGAGTCCCTGGCAACTTTTGAGAATTATATGCTATGAAAAATCCAATTCTATTCCATCAAATTATTTTTCTACTTTTAAGCTATTTATCTGTCTCATAGGATGTTTATCATATATCGCAGTCACGTTTTATGTTAAATAAAGTTAATTGAATGAAACAAATTCAGCATTTCTTATACCTTCCCTTAAAGGAAGTCTGTATGCCTCCGCTGCAGCTGATTCCAATATCGCTGTTTGAGCTATTATCATTGCTCCGGTGATTATCAGACCAGAACCCTTTGCGATCTTCCCAGCTGATTCCTGGAACTCAACAAACTGGTTTTAGATATCCAGAATAATATGGCTTCAGTTATAATCGGTCTTATTTCTACCGTATGTAACCATAAAAATACCTTGAGCTTGAGTCCTCAGGTCTTTCCATTCGCACCTCTACGAGCTCAAAGGCTGTTTTGGCAAAAATGTCACCTTAGAACTTAGCTGATGTGGAGAATTCGATCGTTCTGCCTCTCAACTTACGTTTCTTGAGATCAAACAGGTTCCTGCGTCTCGTGGATACTATGGACATAGTCTTGTACTGGTTAAGAGATGGACTATAATCGTTGCACTATTCGGACCATTGTTACTTCTATAACGAGGCCACCACATAACTTCGCGTATAGAAACCTGACTCATTTAACCTGCAAAAACATCGATGACAAGTGCCTATGGGGTAAAACATAAAAGTCCCCACATGAAAATCTAAAAATTCAACACAGACAAGCCTCTCTATTCCTTAGATTTTTTTTCAGGAATGCAGGTACAGGCCTAGACGCGCAAGATCTCACGCTTGACATGCGAGATCTAGGTCTCGCGCCTGAATGAGTTATGATAAAGTAGTCAAAACTCTTTCAAGCGTGCGAGAACTCGTGGAAGGGTTTCGGCGTCTAAGCGCACTCTGATCTACGTGGATCATGCTCGCGAGCGTGATTTTGACAGGAAGACGTCAATCGTCAATTGGCTAGTAAGACCGTCTCTACTATTTCTGGGGCTAAAACTGAGTTAACTGATATGTCTAAGATCTCAAAAACTTTAAATTATTGTATCCGACCCCTTATCTCGAAGTTGAACCTGCAAAACTCGTATCCTTGTATATCAATCAGTATTTGAACTTGGAACAATTTCATGAACGTAGAACTCTAAACTTATTCGAACACTAAAGACGCATATGCGATGCCGCGTTCAAATTTTGTTGACTTATAACAATTAGAAACAGTTTTGATTGATAGCGAAGTGTGAGTTTGTGTGCAACGAATTTGAGTGATAAACTGCCACTTAGTTTGGAAATAAAGCCTCCGGAAGAAAAATCAGCCCTAGGATTTGGAAAAGCAATACCGGTGCAAGCGATGGGGATGTAACAGTGGATGCAATAAGCAGGGAGGGTCGCTATCTCAGTATGCTTATCCGAAAGTGAAATGAGCAGAGCCTTATGGATTCGAAGACCAACATGATGTCCTCCTTACATCATCATTTTGTATTTCATGACACATTAAGCTTTTCATATTCGTTCCAGTTTTTTTTTTATTTTTCAAGCGAAGGTGAATTTACTCTTCATCTGTTGGGAAAGCTTAAGTTATGCTTGAACCAGATTTATAATTAAATTTTATTGTCTTATCCTTTTCAATCGCAGAAATTAGGCTTAATCGAATAATGAACAAAAATAATATAAAAGAATTTATGTTGATACCCTCTCTTGATTGAAGACAATAATCAATGTTTATGGAGATGACCATGACGACTCTCAAAGTTTGTCTCAAAGTTTTGGAATGACCGGATTCACGATTATGTACTCCTGATTCCAGCTTTTAGATTTGAATCATTCCAACTGGACCCTGTAATGTTCTTCTTGGACTGCAATCGCCTGGTTTTTGTCATTTGACTGCCTGGATGCAATCAAACTCTTTTCAATAAAGGTCTCATATATTCTGAATCGTTTTTGGTTGAAAATTTCATAGAAGAGCAGCTCCAAGTAGGAATTAGGATTAGCAATGTTTTCTTTTATACAAAACTTGTATTTTTTTGTGTCTTGATTATGCAAAGTTAGTTTTTATTTTTATTCATTCTTTCTTACAATATTATATTTTGTCACTTAATGAATAGGTTCTTCGGGACTTCCCCACATAACAAAAAACATTTGCAAAAATGTTTAAAGAATTCTTGAGCTTAACCTTCGGACACGATAATCTTCCAATCTTCTGTTACCTTCGAAAAGCAGAGTTTTCAACGTAAGCTATTTTTACTGCCTTAAGTCTTCCAGTACTCTCACCCAGAACTTTTCATCCCAAGCTATTCATTGCTCTATTCCAGAAATTGTCCAAACTTTTAATGGTCACAAGGTTTATTCAAATTTATGTTTGTCTGTTCCATGTGCGCCTAATTTAGCCACTCTCCGACCCTTCAGGTATACCGACCCTTCAGGTATACCGACCCTTCCGCGTTTCGGAGGTTTGTCAAAGTGGATGTCTCCAAGCCTCTGACTGAAATATTGTAGCCAATAAGCTTCGTCAAATTCCCTACTCAATGTACAATGAATCGGTCAGTTTTTCTTCCCCCAGAAACGCAACTCTCAGCGACTCTGAGACTTGAGTCAGCATTACATTCGCCTTAAATCAGTAACAGTCGAAGAGGCACTGTCTATTCACATATATCTACCAAGTTCCTTAACTTTGTATGTCTCTTGTAGTTATACATCATGTTCACCGCGAGTGCCACCAAAGTTCTTCCAGAGTGCAAGGCATGAGTCGAAGCCACAACCAGCCGGCGTGGGTCCAAAGCGGATGCCTTAGCCGTAACAACCAACTGGCCACTCCATTCACACGAATCAATATCAAGATTATACTTTCCAAGATATTGAATAATAATTTACACTAAAAAGTTCGTATACTATCAAATTCCTAAAATTTTTGACAAAATATTTGAGGAGGAATAGAAAAAAAATGTAAATAGAAAATTTCTTAGATACACAAACGTTTTCTGATGTATTTTTATATAATATATAAAATAAAAAATTCGATAGCTCAGGAAAAATTTTAAATATTAGAAATCGTGCGATAATTTAATACATCAGACGATTCCTACTAAACTAACTTTTTTTCAAAATATACTTTTTGAAACAAAAATTACATCCACACGAATCATCATATATTGATTGAGTCATTCAAGGTATTAAATGCTAATAGTCTCTAAAAAGTTTGTACACTGTTAAATTATTATAATCAATCAAAAATTTTTGCAAATTCTTTTGAAAAGAATAGAAAAAGTTGTTAACTTCAAATTCTAGAATTTAACTGTAGAACTTACCCTGGGTATTTTCATAGATATTCCAGAAATCTTCCCCGTATCTCGATGGCCTGTCTTCCCAGACATCTTCATGAACCTGGCCAGCTGGAATCGGCCTGAGCTCCTCCTCCTTCTCATCTTCGGTTCTTCCTCTACCTCCTTCTCAAACCCCTCATCTTCCTCCTCCTCTACATTCACCTCGATTTCCGGGTATTGTGGTTCATATGCCGGCGCATATCCAGGAGGAGCTTCTTCTTGTTGGGGTTAGTGTAGAGGCGCAGCCATCGCCTCATCGTTACGAACTACAATAAAACGAATACATACACACAAATTCACCTAACACTGTAAACTATGACACTTCAACATATATGCACACACACACACACACACACGCGCGCGCGTGCCCGTGCGAAAGTAAACATGTAGTAAACATGTATTACTTACTTAAATTTTGCAGTTATATGTCGCCAAATTGACCGGCTTACTCAACATACTGAATGTATGCTAGCCTCAAACCATTGTTTGATGCTAGCAAACGAGAACTTCGGAAAATCTCGTCAGGATTACACATGGCGAGGACATTGCTTAAATTCCACATTTTTTCGCGATCCGAAAGGTGCGCACTCACTTCGATCAAACTGTTAATCAATTCCTCGACGAAAACCATTTTTACCACTTAACTTCTTTCACACGGAAAGAAAATACGTGACGTTCAAGATGTTTGAAGTAAAACTGAGACGAGAGGTCTAGAGGGTGCCTACTTAAGGGTAGAAGACATCAAATCCCTCACTTCTCTGCCTGCATAGATTCTTTTGCACCTCTCACGAAATTTTGGAAGCTTGTCCGTCGTATCTCTTGCATAGGTTAACATACCGTGAATTTTCAGAATAAAGAGTCACCGTTACCAGACCCACTACAGTTCCTTTGAGGAAGTACCTGCTGAGTTTTGGAAATTGTATCATGGACAGTCAATACCAGAAAATGGACTCTTTTATGACAAAACGCTGTACAGGTTCCGAAAACTCGTGAATTTTAGAGCGACATAATATCAGTATAGAACCGTGGTCTTCTATATAATAGAACAATATACGTAACTTTCAAAGGTTCAGGTACTAGTTTTACGTGTCGTCCGAGTCCACCCTTTGAAAAAATTCTATCCATCTACGGGCGGTCAAGCTCGAGAGAGTACCTGTTTCAGCCCGTGTTAAATTCGTCGCGCGGTTCACGATAGGTATCTCCGCTTGGTGGACTAAAGGGTATAATACAAACAATTCAAGCACTGATTGTGTTTCTCGTTTCTATGAGTGGTCCTGCAGATTTTGAAATGAACCTATTATCATTTGTTTCGAACAAGGTAATACAGATATTTTCAGTGACTAACGACTACTTCCAAGTATAGATTTCATGTATTTGTTTCCTTGTACACAAGGATTTGTGAGGACCTTTTCAAGGCAAGCTGTTGTTGTTTCATTTCCCGAAAATTCATCCAAAACCATTTCTTGGTCTGAATGACAATGAATCACCATACATCTGTGACTTGTATCTTGTAGTTTTTTGAATGTTCAATACATCACATTCTTTCATTTCCTTTTCTATTGAATTCTACGTGATTTATTATCATCGGACTACATTCACACAGTTTTGTGTGATTTTGTGATTTTGTGATTTTGTTCCCATACAAGGTGCGACTAATGGATGATATATGATTTAAAACACGTGTTCTTTTGTGTTATTTCAAAAAAATGTGTATTCTTTCATTTAATTTATAGGTCCTATACAAGGCGTGACTGATGGATGATATATGAGTTGAAACACGTGTTCTTTTGTGTTATTTCTGAAGAATGTGTATTTTTCCATTTGATTAATAGGTAACACCTGTTTTTGTGTAAGACTATTCAACTTGGTAACTACCGACTAATCTTCACGACCGCTCATGGACAGAAGGCAATACTTTTGTGTGATGGCATGAAAATAGAAGAAGAGACCGATAATGGATCACAGCAGGTAGAAAAACAGAAGAAGAAAAAGATTTACACACCGGAAATATTCCTTCAGAAAACTACTTCCGATGGACTCGAAAATGTTATTGTATGTGTCGATGAGCGTTTTAGAAGAATTAGACGATTGTTAGAAAAAGTAGAAGAATGTAAGGATTATTTGAATAAAGTGATTGTTTATTATATAGTCTCTGAAGAAATAACCTCAACAACTGAAGAATCTATCCATGAAATATTAAAGTTTAAATTTGATGACATAAAAAATGAGGGTAAAACTAGAATGGAAAAACCTTTTGTTGATTTATACTTCGAAATTACTTTCTTAGAACTTACATCTAACTTGATTTCATACATTGTCGGCGAATTTAAACTTGTTCTTACATCAAGTACTTGAATATTTGTATTTCACACTTTTTGACACTGTGTTCTTTCAGATTTGAATAAAATGTTTGAATTTACAATTTAAAATGAATGTTTAATTTTTTCACCTACCTTTTAGTATAGTTTATAATAATTTAAGGTGTAATTATTAATCTCACACTTACCTTCAAGTAGAAAGGAGTATATTTAATTAGTATTTCGAATATTATAATTACCTTTGAATGTTCGTCATACCGTTTTCATTTAGATAATAATATACCCTCCATTTTGCATTTAGACCACGTCCATTTGACCAATGAGAAAGTCACACCCCTAATTATCCCCCTCTCATTTCCTATTGACAGTACACATGGACCAATCAGCAGATGCCACACCCATAATTACACTTACCCCTTTTTCTACATGTCACCCTCTTCACCAATCAAGAGAGGCCACACCCCCTATAAACCCCCACATTTCGACCAATCAGGGGAGGCCACATTCCCTAATTACACACTGATTACACCCACCCCCTCTTTTGCAAGCCACGCCCTCGACCAATCAGGAGAGGCCACGCCCTTAAAACCCCCACCCCTTTTCCATAGGCCACGCCTCTCGACCAATCAGAGGCCATCCAATATCTCAGGTTACCTGCTAATGAGATCATTGAAAGAATCACATTCATGCGATCACATTTCAGGAAAATTGATAGTAATCCAAAATAATTTCAGTATGGAGTTGATGAAATGGAAACTGCGTAATTTCGTAGTCTGACCCAGCAACAAGAACGAGTTCATTCTGATGTCGTGAAATCAGATAAAGGAAAGATAACACCAAAAACATGATAAATTTATGCTGGGTAATTAATTCGAAGAATTATTTCTTTTGGTGAAATATACTGAACACAATTCTAATACAGAGAACCTTACACAAATTTCAACAATTAATTCGAAAAAGCGATCCTTGGAAACATGATTGATAACTTTGCTAGAGTACGAGTTACGTACGTAAGAGTTATTCATTAGGACGGACCAATAATTTTTTTTTTACTTTGAGGTTGTCTGAAAATTGAAGTTTCGTGAATTGATTCTCTTCGGTAGAAACTTATAAGTTGTTACGCTCAAAAAAACCATTTCCCGTCCGATAACTGAATGATGACTCTACGAGTTACGCATGCCACACAAGAGATTTTGCCTAATAATACACAATAAAAATATGTATACATATATCCTTATATGGTCAAAAAATATTCCGCCTTGATGGAAGTCATCTTTTTTCTTAAAAATTTGCCTTTTCAGATTGCTGGTTCTTCTCCCTTAAAATTGAACTGATCTGTTGAAAATTTGGCTGTGATGGTTAGAAATTTAACTACGACGTTGATCATTTGATTTCTATGATTGTTCAATTATGTCTATTAATTTGGAATCCATTTTTCTCGTCCAGAGATCATCCTTCTTGATTAAAAGTTACCTGTGTTAATGAAAATGCATCTTTGCAGGTAAAAAACTTTTCTGGTTAAAAATCTTCTTAAAATTTCAACTTCTCAGTTTGAATATTAAATTTTTGCTGAAAAAATTGTATGCCTGACTTAAAAATACAACGATTTTGTTGTTGAAGCATTTGATTTTATGGATTTCAGATTCAAACACCAATTAATTAATTTTTCCCATCCATCGAAAAATTGAGATTGTACCAAAATTACAAGAAATTTTATTTTATTTTGAGCTTCATCAACAATATCATCTCATTTATTATGTTCTTTAAAAGATCTGAGTGACAAACTACAACTTTTGAACCAACTTGTGGAATACAAATATCCTAAACAGACAAGCTCAAGGCTTTTAAGCATAATCTTCAAGATAACGATACTTCGTTTAACTCATTACGTTCGAATGAAGGCATACTAAAATTCTTCAAAGATTCGAGTTCTCTGGTGAAAAATTTCTATATTCAATATTTGAGATAATCGTAAATTCAGTGCATCACTTTTCTTTCTTGTTTGAGAAGATGAAGTTCGATTATACACTTGTATTCACTTTGGCTATCATCCCTGATTATTTTGGTGAATATAATATTATAATAGTATACACAGGCTGCGTATTAGCAGGAGAGGTAGCAGTTGAAAATTCATACGTTAGATGAGTCCAACAATAGATATTTGGGACTTTTTTGATAGTATACATCACGTAAAAAAGTTTTTAATACTCCAAACTCCTTGAATTTTGATAATATTATTTCAAGATCCTCATTCTAATCATTTTGATCAGTTCTTACATGAGATTCAGTTTAACCCATGCAAACCAGAAATCTGCTGCACCGAACTATTGAACTTATCAAATATTTGGATCATATTACCTTTATTAAGACCAGGTGGAAATTTAATTTTACCTAATAACCGCTGTACCTTACTCTACTGGGATCCGAACATACTGGACGGGAAGTCCTGAGTTCCTTACTCCCAGTGCAGTAAGAATGAAAATTGGAAAATTTCCACGAGTCCGCGAGGTGTGACTACAACAGGCTTCGGAGAGTTTCGAATTTGGAATAAGTCTCTCTCTAATAAAAAGAACATCCCCGAATGACATCGAAATGTTTTAGAAGTGACCTTCCTAAATTCATTGAAAATTGTTTTTTTTTTAAGTTTATACATTGTAGTCTCATGCCAAACATTGTGAATATCATATTCCCAACACTTGTGCCAAAGTGTACCTCACAACCTTCCCCTTATGGGCCGAGGAGGGTAGTCCGACTTCAAAATCTCGATTGGAGCTCATGCAGCGCCACCTGGAGCGAATGGAGAGAAAATATTTCGAATGAAGTTACGTATTCCTTGCTGCATGTGAGTTTAATACGTAGAAGTGTACCCCAACGTCATATCCAGAATAGAAATTAAGGTAGACTAAAAGGTGCATCCTCTCGAAGTGCAGTCCTCCTTAGAAAACTCAGAAAATTGACGGAATTGCTCTAAAATGAGCCGTACTCGAGATGTCTGAGGAAAACGAAATTTAACCTCACCCCTTACACAAAATAAGAATCAGCCTATGTCATCGTTGAGAGCACTGCATGTAGCTTTCATCAAAGAGCCAGACGATATACTTAGTTTTCAAAAATTTCACATGACACAGTTTTACAAATTCTCAATAGGTAATTCCACTCCATACCCACAGGGGAAATTTGTGTAGATTAATAGGTACATCCTCCTCAGGTGCATTTCCATTCAGAAAAACTCAAATAATTTGTCGGAATCGCTCTGCAATGAGGCGTTCTCGGGACGTTTGAGAAAAAAGACATTTTAGCCCTACCACTTACACAAAATCAATTGTAGCATGGAGAAATCGTAACATGGTGCCATCTATAGTTCGTTACCTGAGGTAGATAACGTGTAATGTTGGAGTGTCAACCAATAAACCAGCTTGCACCGCCATCTATGAAACTTACAAAAAGCTATAGCTCTTTGGCCAAAAATGAATAGTTGATACGCAATAAAAAAGTATTTAGGTGATTTATCGCGAATAAAAGCACCTTTTGGAGTAGGTTGGATCATATAACATACAGTATACAAAATCTTATCAAGATCAGTTGAGTAGTCTCAGAGTCCATCGTGGACATACATCGTGACATGAGATTTTTATATATAACGCGCTGCGCCCTGTGGCGGTAGCTTTGCCGCCGCGGGATAACTTAAAAATTGGTCGTACCAACTCAGAAACCTTCGTGGGCTTATGCACAACAACTTTGCTAAAGATCATCACAAGATCAAATGCATAGTTTATGATTCTATAAAGGACATACAGACAAAAATTCATTTATATATATATAGCAGATATAAGATAACACAAAGATTCGATTTCAACCTTAAAGAAATGCGTTTCCGAACAAATGTTTAAGCCATAAGGCAAATTTTACATAAGATAGTTATGGCAGGAGTGCCTACCGAGGGGAGGAAATGGGAGTAAGACGCCGAGAAAGAGCAAAGACAATGAAACAAGTACACTTTAAAATGATACCAATTTATTGACACTTACAACGTGGAATTTGCAGCGTAGATCGTGGTGGACCAGGCGACCAGCGGTGGCATTTGACCTGAGGGCGAACTCCTTCAGGAAGCGACATCGTGAAGCGTTCCGGGACGTGTGGCGTGGCGTGTCGATCCAATAAAGGCGGGGGGGGGGGGGGGTAGCATCAAAAACTAAAGGCTGTGGACAAGCGGCCATGCGGGCCCAGAACGGGGCGGCAATCGACGGACCGGCGCAAAAGGATGCGGGACCCCGAGGGCCGGTCCGCCTGGCCTCGGGCGCGACCCAGCAACCCCCTTATGCAGGGCCGTGCCGAGCTATCGTCCCTGGT
>WSXT02242730.1:0-15521 GCA_011762715.2 Neuroterus valhalla | reverse complement strand
CTCCTTTTCAAAGCTGATAATAAATATTTTTAATCATTTCAGCGATCACAGTAGTATCAATGGATAAATGCAAAAAGAATGAAATCTATGACCTCGTTACATGTTATAATAATTAGTAGGAGAATTTTTTTCACAAAATAAAAAAGGTAAAGGTAAAATTTTCAGACATGGAAGATAATTAACTTCAAATATAATTTTAGGCTTATAATAATAATGTGTTCTAGTTCTAATTTCGTTTGTGGGTTTTTGGTTTGAGGGAATGTTAGACACAAGATATAAGAATTATGTACGATTTTGCTTCGTTAAACATTAATAAAACATGTTCGATGACATAAGTTATATGTGTATATCCAATTATTAAAAGAGCATGTCGCCATTTATGATAATAGTGGAACTGGTAGTCGGCGACTTTCGATTAGCACCATGTTCAACAGTATTTTATGGAAGATCAGTTAAATTTTATCAAACGCAATTGTGGAACATAACCTCTAGAGTTATTTCTTTGTGACTGATCTAGAGATCACAGGAAAATTATCTACAAATCCTGAGGTTAGCTGGATGGCCGACACTAAGGTATCGGTGAAAAAGCAAAACTAGTCTTTCAGCTAGTAATTTGAACTTCAAACAAAGCAATTAGTACTGAAATTGATATGCGTGACAGGATTAAATTCTTCACAGAACAGCCCGTGTCTTATTCCCTGCGGAAACGTGTATATAATCACAAAGACAGAAATTTCAGATAGGAACTCTTACTTTGTTGAGAATTTCTCTTTTGGTGGAAAATCAATCTTTTTTGTTACAAAAATTCATCTTCCCGGTAAAAAGATTGAGCTCGTTAAAGAAGGCGAGGTTAGCGAGAGGTTAATTTATATTATCTTTCTTGGCTGCGTAATGTTTGTGCTATTAAATTTTTTCGTATCTCACATAGGTTGATCAAAAGAGGAAATTTTACAAATTTGTTGAGCAGTAAAAATCAAAATGTTCAAATTTTCAAGGGAAGTGGACCTTCAAAATACCGAAGATCTCACCCTATATCACCGAATGACTTTCCTTATGGGAGTCTACGCACCTATACGAGAACATAATCTTTGATAAATAACCGGAAACCAGCGATTAAAAAAGTCGCTGTTTGAGATCGATCATTCCTTTGACCTCTCGATAAAGAAAATTTTGAAGTTAATATTTATGATCCTCGCGTGACCAGCTACAAGAATACTGAATTAGTTTTTAGAAAATAAATGTATATGTTCAGTAGAATACAAGAAAAAGGAATATTTTTCAAAAAAACAGAATAATGACCTTTTATTTGAAGGTAAACAATTAACTTTTAATGGAACGGAATATTTTTCCTTTGTTGGAAATCACTTAAACTTTACAATGCTTTTTGGATTCTTTTCCTACACCAACTGGGTCCCGAGATATTTGGTTTCTTTCGAAAATGGTTCAAATTTCTCATAGTGCGGTGTTGCTCTGTGCTGATTTTTATTTTAATCTTCTATGGCTGTAACTAATTCTTCAAAATTTACTCCGATTTTCTCTCCTATATGTCTATCTTTGAGGAACTTTCTCCTTCCCGCTCTTTCCATTTCGTTAACTCGATCGCCCTCCCTCTTCTTTCTTCCACCTTCTTCAGACATTTTTCCGCTAACTCTCCTCCTCTTCCCTCCCTTAGATTCTCTTCAAATTCTCATGCTCTCTTCCCTGATCTGATGCACCATTTCTCCCTTTGCGATTCCTCTCACTATACATACAGGTGTCCTCTAATCCACTCCGAGCGTCCCTCTCACATACCGTTTCTGCAACCTTCCCATCTCTGCCCTTTCCTGAAATCCCCATATTTCTGCTCCATATCCTAAAACCGGACATACCAGGGTATCAAAGAACCACATTCTTCTTTCCCAATCTTTATTGAATCTTCTTTTTCCTACACCCGATACCCTGCCACTTTTTTTATTCTTTCTCTTATATGTGCCTTTCGATCTTCATTTGTTTGCAAGGTGTATCCCAAATATTTAAACTCCTTTACTTCTTCTATCTTCACTCCCTTCCATCTCCCAGTTCATACTTTTTTCTTTCATACTCCTTTTCTGAACCTCATTATCTTCGTCTTTCCTACATTCAATTTTAATGCTTCTCATCTAAGTATTTCTCCAACCCTGCAATTAGCGCCGCCATTCCTTCTTCGTCTTCTGCCATCGTTACTATGCCATCTGCGTATGCCAGTGTATATATCTTTATTTCTCCTATCCTAACACCTTCCCATCCTTTTCTGTCCATTCTTTCTTCCAAGTCTGAGATCAAGATGTTCAATAGGAGTGGGCTCAGAGGACACCCTTGTCTTACTCTTCTCACCAACCAGGAACTATCGCCCACTTGATCGGGTACTTGCACCCTGATTTTTATCTCACAGAAGATTTCCGAAACTCTCTTGATCAGACCTTCTCTTATACCTTTTTTTACCATAATCTTTTCTAACTCTTCCCCGTCCAGAGAATCGAACTCCGCTTTTAGATCCACGAACATCGCTATCATACCGACGGAGAAGCTGCAGGGTGAATGAAGTCCGTTTTTTTATTGGTAGACACGATTTCTCATGTTTGAATAAACTGAAACAGAAAAACCGAATTGATTCTTTAAGAGTATATTCATGGTTATCTTTTCGGCTAAAATCATGAAAATTTGTTGATAAATGAAAAAGTTAATCAACATATAGTGTTTTTGTGAATTTTTGCCCTTGTTTTTTAACATAAATGTTTTTTAAACACTTTTTTGGCTGATTATTTCAAAATTTCACTTTTTGCGAGTTGCATATGCTTTTCTACGTTTTTTGGGTCGCTGATCACGGATTTCGAATTAGATTTGAAAAAAAAATTCGTTTAAACAAATTATTATTATATTTGACTTTTTGTCAAGTTGCATATGCTTTTCATGGTTTTTAGGGTCTCTGATTTCAAATTCGTTATTAGATTAGCAAAATTAATTTGTTTATACATTTTTGTGAACTACAAAAGTTCAGTTTTTGCAAAAATTTTTAAAGGTTCAGATCTTTCAATATACTTGTCCAAAAATTGACTCACCTCTAATCGGCTATGCCTGCTCCGTACAAATCGTCCTCGGTATCATCGTAGAGCTCGTTCTCGAGCGATCTCTCCGTCCTGATGCTTGATCGGTGCTCCTTTGCTGCCTCGCGGCTACGATCTCTCTGACTTCTGAACTCGACACTCGTCGCTGCGCGTCGCGGTAGCTACTGCTTTTGCACCAATTACCACGCCCATCGTTTCCATGATTTTGAGTAGAGCTTTAGAACCCTCTTCAAAGTTGCGAATCGCACTCGAGCGGTTTTACAACCTTTGGGCCTTTTTCGAAACGCTCCGATGGATAAGTAGGTTTTGTATATTAATTCTAAGGGTATAAGGATATTGATAGGTTCGCCGGTATAATTTCCTTTATGTACTACTTTTTTTTCTAACGCACCTTCTCTCCCTCTCTTGGCGAATTGTTTGAGGAATCTACGGTTTCGGATCAGAATTGATCCATTATGAAGTTTAACTTTATAAACCGTATTTCTTATTTTCTCTAAAACAATTCCTGGAGTCGACACAGATTGAGGTGCTTTCTGAATATATACCTACTTTCGACTTCATGTCTAGTTCGGGGAGGTATAATGTCATTTTAGTATTTTGGTACAGTTTTTGATATATTTAACTTTTTTGAACATAAGCTTCGACCTTTTTCGTAACAATTTCCGAATTATAAAAAGAATTAGAGAATATCCTATAATGGAATCCTTGGAATCTAATGAAATTTTTGGAAACTTCCAAAAATGTATGCACATATCTCAAATTCAAGAAAAATGGGTCTTCCAGTAGAACTTGGGCGGAGCATTTTTTTCGTCTGATTTGATTTCTGGAAAAATACATAAAATAAGGGTCTGAAAGTTGCTGCTATCAAACACAATAATGATAAAACAGAATAAGAATAATAAATATACGTGGATGCCTAATTAAAGAAAAGAAAGAAAAAGGTTTTCCGTGGCAATTGTTTATAGATAATTATTTATTTATTTTTTTTTTTAGGAAATTCATCTGTATATGGGAGAATTGAATAATTATGTCTGAAACCTGATAATTATGAAAGGAAGTCATTTTTTGTTGTTAACATTTTTTTACTTTTGACTGGGTATCCTTAAATTTGAGAAATTTCGGACTGAAAAAAACCGAATTCAAATTTCTGTTCAACGTCAAACAATCAAGTTAATATTCGGGATTCGTGGAAATCCCAATAAAAAACCAATAATCCAACGACCAAATTTTTACAAAATTTGGTGTTTGCCTAAGACTGGTCGTTTTGGATTCGCGGTTCTCAATTTTGATTTCCAGAATCATCAGATGGAATCTCTTACTGAGTAGATAATTTGTCTTTTGATGGAAAATTAATCTGCATATTTGAAAATCCATCTTTTAAAAAAAAATTTAAGCCCTCGATAAATAATGAAACTAGTTCCTTGGATATTTAATTTTGTTGTTTAAATGCGACTCTTCTCCGTTAAGAATTAACTTTTTGATTTTAAATTTATACATGTTGTTGGCAATTTATTTATGTTTCAAAGAATTTCGTATTCTGTTGAAAACTCGTTTACTGTTGTCGAAAGTAATATGTTCTAAGCCACATTAAGCAAGATACAGGAATATGTTACTGAGAAAATTGTTCATTGGAGGAACGTGTACAAATTTCGTCAGATCATTGTTGAAAAATAGTTGAAAAATATACTCCAGTTTTCTCTGCAGTATTCTTAAATAATGATACCAAATTTTAAAAATTATTTCGGACATCGAAAAAGCCGATAAGAACATTTGAATTTATAAACAAATTGTTGAAAAATATGCATCAGGGTATCCAAAATTTACTCTTTGTTAAATTAAATTATTTATTGAATTTTCTGTTTTTTAGGAATTATTTACCTAATAAAAAATGAATATGAAAGTTTCTATACACAAACAAGTTCTATTGCATATGTTAATGATGCTACTATGGAAAGGGAGAATGAAAATTTAAAAATACTCATTTTTAAGCAAAAAACAAAAACATAAAGTTGTTTACCTACATCGCCAAATATTTTCTACGGAAAATACAAGTCTGAAATATTCTAAAAAAGAATGAAATTCTTTGCTAATGGAAACAAAATTATGTACAGTCAATGTTTTTCCAACAATTTGGAATTCCAGTTTACACATTTTCGAAAAATGAAAGGAATAAAGAAATTATATTTGATAGTTTTCTTATTATGAAGAAATAAAACTGTTAGAAATTTACATTTACGAAATTTGAATGTTCTGAAGGTAAAAGCCATCGAAACTAGTAAAATTTATAAAAGTCAAATGAAAAAATTAGATTGTATTTACCGACATTTGGAACACGAATTTCCGAAACACCCAAGTTCAAAATTCCCGAACAAATGAAAAAATTAAATGTTGATATATTGTTCCTGTAGTATTTATTAACGTAAAATTTTCCAATTTTTGGGATTTTCTCTAATCTGCAAAATCATTATTTCTCTAAAATGTTTCCAAATATTTTGGATAAAATGTTATTGGAAATTGTAAATTCCTAGAATCCGACCATCAACCATTAAGAATAATAAGTGATATTTTGAAATCTTCGTCAAATTCTTGGAATCTGTTGAGAATTTTCAAAACTTCCCAAAATCGATATACCTTGAGTTGAAAAAAAGACCGCCAAAAAATTTTGTCCGATAATTTACTCACTACGAATATAATTCAAAAAAATCTACATACCTAAAATAAGAGTAAATACATATATTTTTTTTATTTGTTACTGGCTAGTGTAAAAATTTGAAAGCAGATACACGAGAAGGTTTCGCACTTTTTGGCAGTGCCGAGCTGTTGATGTTGGTAGAGATGGAGAGATGTTCTTTCCATCTTTTAGGCACTGGAAAATCACCATCTTCTTATCGGCACGGTTCCCTCCGGAACCGCTTTCGCACTACATCATACAGGGAAGAGAAACCAATTGAATTTATTTATTCTTTCCTTGTTTTTTTATTTATTAAGAGTCCCATCTGCATCAGAGTCAGTAGCGGCAGAAAATGAGTTCTACTCGTTTAACAAGAGATTTTTTTTATAATAAAGTAGGATGAATTATTATGCTATAAAAATAAATGAAGAAATTATTTGGTAAAACTTTTTGCTGATAAGTTCAATTATATGTGGATAGAAATAGAATTTTTATCATTTGGCTGAGAATGCATCTTTGTAGGTTGAAAATTCAATCATTTGGTTGAAATGATCATAGTTTGTTATTCATTTCATTCTTTCGTAAAAAATACAATTTTGTGCTAAAATCATCTTTCTTGGTCCAAAATACAACTTTGTTCGTTGAAAATGACCTTTTTCTCCAAAACTTCACTTGTTCGTTGAAATCCGTATTCTTGGCTTGAAACTTTGACTATTTGGTAGAAAGTTAATCTATTTTGTTTCAAATTTTTCTCCCTTTCTAAAAGTTCATCTGTTTTCTCAAAAAATCGTTTGTTTTGCTTGAAAGTTCAACTATTTGATCGCAACAAACGAATTGGTTGAAAATAAATTCCGTTGTTCTTCATATGGCAAAGTAGTTTATGTCCATCTCGAAAACTAGAAAGGGTAAAATTAAATACAACTTCCTGTGAAAAAAGACCGACTGGGTTCGGTGCAGTAAATTTCTTTGTTTGCGTATGGTAAACAGAGTCTCCTGGTATAGCTGATCAGGGCAACTAAAATGAGAAACTGAGGAGAAAATTATTTAATTTAACCTTTTCTACTTTTCGAGACGGATATAAACTACTTTGCCATACCAAGAACAACTAATCTTATTTTCAATAAATCAGTTTGTTGTAACCAAATATTTGAACTTTTAGGAGAAAAAAAACGATAATTCAACAAAATAGCTGATCTTTTCAGGAAGGGACACAAATTTGAAGGAAATAAATCAACTTTTTACCAAAGAGTCAAAGTTTCAGGCCAAGAATACGAATTTCAACGAACAATTGAAGTTTTGGAGAAATGGCTTATTTTTAACGGATTAAGGTGAATTTTGGAGCAAGGAAGATGATTCCAGCACATAATTGCATTCTGACGGATGAATGAAAAGCATAACAAAGTATGATAATTTCAACCAAATGATTGTATTTTCAACTTTCAGAGATGCATTTCCAGCCAACTGGTTGAACTTCCATTTTCATCCGAATGTAACGGAAACTTTGAACTACATATTTACCTTTCGTCTAGACCCACAAACTAAATCCAGATGCACCATAGACTCAAAAAATACCGAAAAATTGAAAGAACCTGCCGGAAATGAAGAAAAATTATATCCCAGAAAATCAACGGAACCAACTATAAAAGGAATTAGAAGAAAAATATAAAGATTATACGCATGCGTTAACCGATGAATGTAAAACGAAAACAGGAGAAGGTTGTCCAGTTTATTCAGCTTCTTGTATTTTAATGTTGAAATTTGGGAAGATATAATAAGATTTTTGAAGATCTCAGTGATTTTTAAGTTTCTATGAAGAATCCAATGACTTTGGAAATTTGAGAAGATTCCGAAAATTTGAACAGATTTGAAAAGATTTCAAAGGTTTTACCGATTTAAAAAATATTTCCGATGATTTAAAAGTTCTGAATCTTTTCAGTTCCATTCATTTGTATTTTTTAAATATTTATATAACGGTTGTAAATACTATTGTAAGTTCCAATTATCCTCGGTAATGGCAAATTACAAGGAAATTTCTGTTTGCAAATTTTTCATTTCGAACTGGCTAATGCCGGAAGTGAGAATTGGCGAAATTTTAAAATTCCACCGAAATATAATTGTTACAAGAACACAATATCAACCTTCAACTTTTACATTTGTTCGGGAATTTAAATTTGTGTATTTTGGAAATTCTTGTTTTAGAATATCGGTAAATACCAGCTAATTTTTCTCGAATAAATTCTCGGAATCCTACTGGGTTCGTTGGCTTTTGCCTTCAAAATATTCAAATTTTATACATGGAAATTTCTAATGGTTCTATCTCTTTTTCATAATAAGAAATCATAGATCTGTAAAAATTGTCTTCCATTTGGAAAAAGGAATTTTCCTCAGGCAACCTATGGAATATAATTTCTCTATTCCCTTTATTTTTTGAAAATGTGTAAACTCGGATTCGAAATTGTTGGAGGAACATTGACTTTACATATTTTAATCTTCATTACGAATAATAAATAATATTTTTAAATTTTCAATCTCCCACTACATTGTAGCATCATAAACATACGCATAAAAAACTTGATTATGTATCGAAAATTTTGTTGAACTTTCCCTCACTTTTTCAACGTCTGGGTAATATTTATATTTTTATTATGTAATTAATTTTTATAAAACAGAAAGAATAATAAGTAATTTGAACTTGCTTCTTCCAGAAAGTTGTATTTCATTTCAAGGATGGAATCGCTTATATTAGAGTAAAAGTAAAATGGATTATTAAATAGGTGTAAAAATAATTCAAAACAAGTAATTTCTCAAATTGTTGAATGTTAAAAAAATGACTCATGCGTTCTTATATTATACTATTATGTAGGTATAGAAATTATTTGAATCTTGTATCTTCTATTTTATTATTCTTTTCCAGAAAGGCTGCTCATATTATTTTTATCTTTTCAAAATAGAAAAAAAAACATTATTTTCCTTCATATTCTGATTCGTGTTGACATCATAACATTTTTTGGATGGAACTTTAAAAATATGTTTGCGGCACATTTTTTCTGCGTTTCATATATTCATGAATATTTGGACGGATAGTCCTTTCACCCTCAACTTTTCTCTAATTCTTCAAAATGAGTCGAAAACTTATATTTGCGTTTGTACTAGGTAAGTTATAATGATAAAAATGATAGAAAATTATACTTACGATTCACTTTAGCCCAAACATGTTTCTAATACCTAAACTGCAAGATAAAAGACATTGCTGAAGAAACAAATACCCGAAAACGATGTTCATATATCTTATTTTCAAAGCAATGGCATATTTATCATCGACAACTGCTATCAAGAATGGTGATGAATATAAGGTGAGTTTAATTTTACTTATTTCATCCCTTCCAACTGATAATAAGAAACATGTATCGTTTTGTTGCATATAATTTTATCCAAAACTATTATGGTGAGAAGGCCTTTGTGAAGAAGATAAGTGAATGCACACCAAAATGCAATGTAAGTAGACCAAATCCAATCCTCATCCAGATGATTTACCCGAAATTTTAGGCTTTTCTTCTTAAGAAAAAACACTGTTATTTATCGAATCTCGATATTTTTAGACCTGATTGTGATATTTGGGTTTCTTGTACTGATCTTGTAAGATAAATACGTCTATGAAGAAGACATTTCATGTTTACACGGCCAAACCAATTTTGTAGTCACAACATTTTTTTACTCAGAATTCAATTTTTGCATTTTCATTGAAAAAAGAGAGTCGACCAAATGTTACCAGAAGAATCCTGTTAATTTTGAGACAAGAATTCTTGAAACCACAAAAATGACATTTTCTCAATCAAATAAATTAAAATTTAATGGAGACCTGTACTTTCTTTATTTCATAGAATTTTTTCTCCACGCATGTATTTGAGAAAAGTTTAAAAGTGTGAGGAAAAGAAATTTTTTTAAATGATCGTTTTTCGATAAAACGTATTTTTTTCTCTTTCATGTTGATAAAACTTACCCAAAAATCATGAAAACTATTTTTCAGAAGAATTGTTTATTATACGAGGGAAATATGCGAAGACAAATTTCCATCTCAAAAATATCTAAAAATTTATTACAGATTATTTTAAATACAACGTATAGTTTTTATTCCAATCGTGACAATGCCCTTGAGAGAATCAAATCCTCCATTCAATTGCCAAACTATATATGATACGAAATAATATAGATAACCATCATCCGTTATCTTAAGAAGATCTATGAATTAGATCCAAACATTTTTTCAAAATATAGACTTAGGCCGCGCATGGATCCATACTAAATTTTCAGTTGGGTATAATAATTTGTTTTGCATCTAAGATTATAGCGAATTCAAGAATTTCCTCAGAAGTAAAGGATTCGGCATTGCGACTACACTGTTACCTTAACGTCGTCAGTCATCAAACCAATGGACCAACTGATCTTATCGTAAAAACTATTTTTTCTGACCAAGGGGTCTCAAAGCCTTGAGAATCGCCGAAAGCTGTATGGTTTTGATTTCACGGCAATTTAAAACCTCCCACCATCAATGATGGAAATGTGAAATTTCTTGTGGGTGCACATTCGGTTTGGCTCACATAAAACTTGCAATATTCTCAGAAAAACTGACATCTCATTTTGATCAGTAGTTGTGAAGGGTTCGATAGAAAAAAGAGTTTTTTCCTGAAAACAACCTGAGAATTTCAAATACTCATGAATTTATAAAAAAATTTTTTTCTTCCTAAACCGAAAACCACATTTTGTCCAATACACTGCATTGAAATGGATTTGTTTAGCATGAGCAAATTTTATTTTCTCTCATCTACACTGTAATCTTGATTCGAAAAACGAGTCACCCATACAAAAAATTTTATGCTTTTAGAAAGCTGTGGCCTCACCAGTTTGTGGCACGTTTGCGTCAGACCTTACGGTCATATGCCAATTTGTCCAACAAAGTCAATTATCTTGTTTTAGTGACACATGTGGAATAAGTGAGTAATGCAGAAAAATATTTCCATTGATGTTGAAATGATTGATGAACAATTATAACAATTTCGAAACGAGGAATTATCTCCATTACTGAGGAGGATAGCACAAAATCTTTTTAAACAAAGTCATGGCGTATTACAGTCTTTCATTTTTTTATTTGCTTATCTGTTGTATAACATATAGAAATTAAAACTACAATTTTTCAATAATTAGGATATTATTGCCATGGGTAGGTTAAATAATATTCTCAAGTTTTTTTTCTAACTGTCAAAGATGATAAAAAATATTTTTAATCATTGCAGAGTTTCAAAGCGCAGGAATGGAGAAATGCTCCGCACTTAAAAAGTATAAAAAGCTCCATTGTACCCAGGCCAATAGTGTATAGTCCATTCCTACAGAAAACTTCTTTCTGCTCTCTTATGAATTCAAGTTCCAAAGTATATTATTTCTGCGTGTTTCAATTTCATTTTACATCAAATTTTTTAATTTCCTGTAAGAAGGTAAGGGCATGTTAGTCTGTTACGTTAAGGTCAGCCTGCGGCTTATGACTGATTTAAAGGTAGATAAAACACATAAAGGTTAAAGATTCTTTTAACAAGGGACAAGGATTAATCTGTTTGGATAAGCATGGAGTGGTAAACAATGAGTATTCAACGTTCGGATAGATAGTTGGTAAACAATTTTCTAGAAGAAAAAAACAAGCTGAAGTTAAAAATTTCATAAATGGAAGATAAATTGTCGGTTAGTTTTGTATTCCTGTCATTTATGTGTCTATTATGTTACTAATAATTATTGCAGTTTGAATTTGCAGACATGCCATCACACATTCTAAACTATTTTCAGAAAATTCAACACATTGTTTTACATTTTTTTAAATATAAGACCATTGAATATAAACCAGGTAATTATTCGCGTGACAGACTATCGCATGTCCTTAAAAGTGTTAGATTTAATTTTAGGCGTATAATAATAATGCGTTCTAGTTTTAATTTTGTTTTGTGAGTTTTTGGTTTAAGGGGGAGGTGCTTTCATGGAATCTTGTAAACTAATGAAAACAAGATATAAAAATTATGTACGATCTTGCTTCATTGAAGATTAATAAACGTTTGATGGCATAAGTTATATGTGTATACCCAATTATTGAAAAGAGCATGGCACCATTTAAGATTATAGTGGGATCAGCAGTCGGCGACTTTTGATTAGCTTCATGTTCAACAGTATTTTATGGAAGATCAGTCAAATGTGCAATATTTGAACGTGTCAGAGACTTTTGCCTAAATTTTCTTTTATATTATCCACATATATTATTTTCCCCCGGAGGTAATTTGAACTTTTAACAAAGGAATAAATATTGAAATTGATATGCGTGACAGGGTTAAAATCCTTCACAGACGAGTCTGTGTCTGCTTTCACGCAAAAACGTGAATATAACCACAAAGACAGAATTTTCAGGATTTTCAGATGGAAACTCTTACTTGGTTGAGAATTTCTCTTCTGGTGGATAATGAATCTTCTTGGTTCCAAATCCTTCTTTTTCGGCAGAAAATTTAGCTCTTTAAAAAAGTGCTGCTGTTTTTACGACGTTTCGCTCTTCAATTTGTAAAGTGTGTGACTTCACACGTTTGTGTACTTCGGAATGCTAATTTCCCTTTGTATTTTAGAATTTTGGGAATGCTATAACAGAAACAATTTTTTTTCTCGAAAAAATTCGTAAAGATGAATTTTTTGATCTTCCAAAGATCATGAAGATCCGTGCATAGAATTAGAAGATCCCGAAAAGAGATGATATTAAAAATCGTGCCCATAGCAAGACAATCATACATATGCATACATACATACATTCATAAATACATACATACATACATACATACACACACACATATACATACATACATACATACATACATACATACATACATACATACATACAGACACACATGCACACACACACTCGGACATTTGTTCAAAACATTGCAATAGAGATTTTGTGAAAGAAGATCGTTCAATTCAATCATTCCCAAATTTTTGAAATTGCTGTCACTACGAGACTTCTTCTATAAGGAAGCAGTATATTCATTTCTTGTTGTAATTTCTTATTGTGAACTATTCTCAATTTTGTGACATGCTGAAATGTACATTACCCATTCTACAAAACAATTCCACAAATTTTTCAGTTGAAACACTGGTCCACTCTTGGAGATTCAAAGGTTGCGGCAGTTCCTAACGATTTTAACAAGAAATTTATAGCCTATTCGTAACAATTATGAAACCGCTCGAGCAGAGCACTCTTATTGCGGTGTTGTCGGATGAACTGGACAATACTGGTATAAATGTTACGTTACATTCACATGTCGATTTTGACTTTCCCATTTGGTAGCTATTAGATCAGTCTCAGAATTGATTGCATGTTTTCTGTGAACAGAAGATGAACTGATTTCATTTTCAATCCTCATTTTTCAATCCACGAACTTGATAAAAACCATACACAACAAAAGAAAGTCCATCTTGTTTCCGCTTTCAAACGGCACACTCGTCCTGTGTAACATCATTCAGACACGGGTCACTTCCTGATCTCTCTAGAGAATACCCCGTGCAAAGAGTTTCGTGAAGCCATTAAAATAGTACACTAAGCGATATTCTTACACGGGCCAGTTATTACTAAAATCGTTATTTTCAGGCTTCACTCTTTTTCTTATGAACAATTGCTCTAAAACATCCCTATCCTGGCATACATCTCTTGCTTCTTTCCCATCCATGCATCTTTCCATACAAATCACACACTTCCGAAGCACTCTCGAAGATTCCATTCCGCAGTATTATCCATGCACTCTCTACATTTTTGTTGACTAATTCTGTTTTCTAATCATGTTTGTGATGCCCTGAATATTTATCCAGCTTTTCCCGATATACTTTTTGTACTTCCGGCTTTTGCCAATTCTTTATTCTGACTCGCGTCTGTTTTAATTTTTTTTATCATTTTGTTTCTCCTCTATCCTTGACCTGGCTAATTTTTGAAACTATAAGATAGTGATCCGATCCGCATTCAGAACCTCTAAAAGCCCTTGTATCTTTTACAAGCCCTGACAGTCTTTCATCCGCTTAAACAAAGTCGATCATACTATGATTTTCGCCTCTGCACCAAGTATACATGTGTATCACTCTGTGCCTGAATCAAGTGTTTCTGATAAACAAACCCTTTCCTAAGGACAATTCGATTAATTTATTGCCATCACTATTCGTTTTCGGGTCTCCGAAATGACCAAGTACTCTGTCAGTACCTTCGCGTTGCACACCAACCCAACCGTTCATGTCTCCGAGTAATATTATTCTTTCGCCTGAATCACATGCTTCTATTCTATCATTCAACTAGTCCCATAAGGTGTCTCTTGCCTCTTTACTGTGACCATCCACAGGAGCGTAGCATGCTTCAATAAACAGTCTCCTGATTCCCATTTTCATTCTAACCTATAATAATATAGGAGATACACACTCGTTCACACACGCCGTCCGTTAATGAAAGTGGCAGTCCTGTCATCCGAGGCTTTATCCGTAGTTTGTATTATTCAGAATGTTCCCTTAATAAAGTCATGTCCAAACGAATAAATAATTCTTTATATAGTGGTGTATCAATCCATAACGTCAGTTACCACCAAACATCAGTCATGTGGAGGAGGTACAAAAAGAAGGTAAAAAATAAGGTTAAAAAGTAAGGCAAAAAAGGGAGGTACGAAAGGAAAGTGGTAGAAGCAAATGAAGCCAGAACTCTTATTTGTAAGCGCGTAGTTAGGAGAGCGACATGGACATCCGTTCACCATCAAGTCCTCGCCTCAACTGCGCGAAGGGTCACGTGAAAATTCACTACTCGCCTGAAAGTCCAGGCGTTTTGTAAAACGCCTGGTTTGGCAACTCGCCTACGACATATATAATCACAAAGACAGAAATTTCAGATACGAACTCTTACTTGATTGAGGATTCCCTTTTTGTTGGAAAATCAATCTTCTTAGTTACAAATTTACATTTCCCATGAAAAAATTGATTTCGTTGAAAAAGGTGAGGTTAGCGCGAGGTTAATTTATTGTCTTTTTTGGCTGCGTAATGTTTGTGATAGTAAATTCGTATCTGGCATAGTTTGAACGAAAGAGGCAATTTTTAATTATTTGTTTTCTAGTAAAAATTAAATTATTCAATTTTTCAAGGAATTTGACAAATTTGTGTAATAATCTTGCAGGGCACTTGAATTCTATATTTAAAAAAATTAGTGGCTGATATTTTTAGAAGTATTTTATTATCTTTTTATAAGTAATGCAATTCTAATTCTTCTATTTCAACTACTGTTCTGGAGCCCTGTTCTCATTCTTATTTCAAGTTAGAAAGGAATTAAATTGAACTATTCAAATGGAAAAAAAACTCTAATGAGCCAGACACTTCATTAAAATTTCTATAATGATTCTAGTATAGATGCATTAAAGCGATATGCATATGCATACAGTATATTTACTAAACATTTTCCGTTCTCTGAATTCATATAAAGTTATGATTTCCTGTAATATTGCTTAGAATTCACAACCAGAGATATGTCAACCAGGAATGGCAGGAAATTTTCTATTTCTTTCATTTATTTGTCTATTGTGTTACTAATAATTAATTCAGTTTCAATTTGGAGACGTGCCATCATAAATTCCACATCATTTTTAGGGGGGATTCTTGTCTAGGAGAAGAATTTCAGGTATTTCATAGGGTGGAATAATAGGAAGTAAAAAACTTTTTTTATGAGCCAT
>WSXT02242719.1:0-15522 GCA_011762715.2 Neuroterus valhalla | reverse complement strand
CTCAATTTTTCAACCCTTCCTATTTCTCAAAAAATTGCAAAATAAAAAAAATCCTCAAATACGTATCTTCTCTTTTTGGATGAAGAACCCGTAAAAAAAGTATTAGCTCAATCCACAATGGGTCGGTCAATTCTCTGTTCGATGTGTAAAAGAATGTCCCAGACAAGGATATAGAAAAGGATTAATTTGTGTATGAAAATGAAGATTATGAAATATAAGCAGAATTTTGGATTTCCGAAAGGATAGGATGATTTTTGATTAGAAAAGGAAACTAAGGATCGAAAAATGGATTGAGTGGATGAAACCTCTATCAATTCACTTACATCCGGGCGCAGTCTCTGAGACTAATTGCAATAATCAATGTAAAATCTGTAGATTGCATTGACTCAAACTGTATTTAGAGGCATCAGCAGCATCCTCTCTGGACATGGCAATCTCCCTTCTTACAGAAATCCTCATTTCAACTTAAATTGTTCATTTCCCTCCACCAAATCATCAAGTATTACTTGAACAAGAATAAATTGCTCTCACAATTATATGTTCCCACTATTTAAGCAATCAAAGGAATTCAAATGGAACATTATCTTCTTTTTGAAAGAATCCAAAAGATTTTTCGGGGAATGAGAAGAGGAGAAAAACTAGGCGTATTGGAGAACAACGACGAATGCACATTTTAGTTTGAATTTCAGGGTGATTTCCGGGAACTCATAACTCCAAATTACAATCTTCAAACTACAATCCTTTTTTCCAAGAGTCATACTATATACGAGGGAATAGAAACATTCCATTACTAATATGGCCAAAAGGTTATGAGATATCCCATCGGATAAGAAAGAAGATATCCTTGACATTCCTGATACTTCTGTCACATAAAAGGGAGATATTAAAGGAGCATAAGCCAAATATTTTGCAAAAATATTTAACAGTAGGGTGAGTTCGAGAGGTTAGCCCCATAAAATGGTTCGAAATCTCTTGAACACCATCCACTAGACTGCTGAATATGTTTGTAATTTTACAATACTTCACAAGTAACAAAATTTATAACACTTCACTCCAAATAAATCTCTTGAAACAGAATTGCGGTCCGTTGGAACCGAATTTCTCGTCCAAACGGGACGTAAATTTTTCGGGATCTGAAATCTAGATTGCGCTAGTGTCGCGAACTAAAGCAAAGAGGTCGCATTTTCAAGATGCATTTCAATGTGTGCATGAAAGGGATTTTACGATTGTTTTGCGATGCATGAATTCAATAGTAAGTTTGATGATTATTATTTATTAAAAACAAAGTTTCCAAAATTGAATGCTAATCGTATAGAGTGAAGAAACACGTTCTTCGTCAAAACTGTGTAACAGGCGATCAGAACTAGAATATCAAATCTAACCTAACTTTAAGGTTACACTTTTCTAAATATTGAATATTTTATGTATAAATTCATATATAATGACTTTGAGTTTATTTTTGCCCCAATATAAGTTTATTTAATATTACAATTTACTGAAAGTTAAATGATGTAGTGGAATAAATGTTAGTTTTTATAACACCGCATGCATGATTTCAGGCCTTTTCGACGCCTGTGAAGCGGGACCAAAGCTCTACTTTTCACTCAATAGGGAGTAAAAAGTAATTTCATATATAACTTATTAAATGAATGTAAATAACCAAAAATGTCCAGAAATTCATTGAAATTTTTTTATTGAATTTTGGGTTACTCATCTCAAGTTACCATAAATTGCATGTAAAATGACTATGAATTACCAAAAATTCTTATAAATTTCTGGGAATTTATGGAAATTTTTAAATTGAATTTTGGGTGACTTATCTTACGTTACTATAAATTACCAAAAATTTCCAGAAATCCATGGAAATGTTTAAATTGAATTTCGAGTTAGTCATCTCAAGTTACCATTAATTACATGTAAAATTACTATGAATTACCGAAAATTTTTATAAATTTCTAGAAATTTTTTAATTGAATTTTGGGTAACTTATCTTACGTTACCATAAATTACCCGTAAGATTACTATAAATTACCAAGAATTTCCAGAAATTTATGGGAATGTTTGAATTGAATTTTGGGTTACTCATCTCAAGTTACCATTAATTACATGTAAAATTACTATGAAATACCAAAAATTTTTATAAATTTCTAGAAATTTTTAAATTGAATTTTGGGTAACTTATCTTACGTTAGCATAAATTACCCGTAAAATTACTATAAATTACCAAAAATCTCCAGAAATTCATGGGAATGTTTAAATTGGATTTTGGGTTACTCATCTCAAGTTACCATAAATTACATGTAAAATTATTGTGAATTACCGGAAATTTTTTAATTGAATTAAGTTGACTTATCTTGCGTTATCATAAATTACCTGTAAAATTAGTATAAATTACCAAAAATTTCCATACATTTCCAGAAATTTATTGGAATTTTCGAATTGAATTTTGGGTTACTCATCTAAAGTTACCATAAATTACATGTAAAATCACTATGAATCACCAAAAATTTTTATACATTTCCGAAAATTTATGGAAATTTTCTGTAATTTATAGTAATTTTAGAGATAAATTCTGTGTATCCATAAACTTCTTGAAATTTCTGAAAATTTCCGGTAATTTACAGTAATTTCACATATAATCCATGATAACGCAAAAAAAATAACCCAAAATTCAATTGAAAAATTTCCATAAATTTCCATAAATTTATAAGAATTTTCGGTTATCCATAGTAATTTTACAATAAATTTATGGTAACTTGAGATGAATAACCCAAAATTCAATTTAAAAATTTCCACAAATTCTCAGAAATTCATAAAAATTCTTTGTAATTTATATGGAAGAAAATAATATTATGATGTTAATTTTTCTGTCTACTAGTCTCATCACAACTTTGAAAAAAATAATATTTAGGTAAATAAATATTTAAATATTGATGAGACCAGTAGACAGAAAAATTAACATTATAATATTATTTATATATGCCTGGTCAAAAACCGTTACATCAAAATTGAAAATGGAAGAAAATTTTCATAAATTTCCGGAAATTTTTAGAAATCTTCAAATTGCATCCTGGGTAATTTATCTTAAATAATCATAAATTGCCTGTGAGAAATTTGGAACCTATGGAAATTTTTTTTATTGAATTTCGGGTGATTCATGGTAAGTCACCATAT
Source organism: Neuroterus valhalla (assembly GCA_011762715.2). Classification (NCBI taxonomy): domain Eukaryota; kingdom Metazoa; phylum Arthropoda; class Insecta; order Hymenoptera; family Cynipidae; genus Neuroterus; species Neuroterus valhalla. The sequence continues at coordinate 12,348 of WSXT02242719.1, read as the reverse complement.
CTTCCTGTAAAATTAACATAAATGAAAGAAAATTTCCATAAATTTCCGGAAATTTTTTGAACTCTTCAAATGGGATTCCGGGTAATTTATCTTAAATTACCATAAATTGCCTGTGAGAATTTCGAAATTTATGGAAATTCTCTAAATTGAATTGTGGTTGATTCGTGGAAAGTCACCATATATTTCTGTAAAATTACCATATATGACTTTTTTCGAACTCCAATATTAGGTGGAATCATGACTGTATTTCGATAAATGTCTGAAATCATCCATTTGTTATAAAAAATATGGTATGCGCCAAGGGGGAGAGGGACTTTTTCCACTTGTTTACGTTTTCAGTACTCGTCGGAAAAGTCCTCGGAAAAGTCCCTCTTCTCCCCCTATGTGCATAATATACTATTGAGAAAAATCAGTTTTTACAGTAAATGTGTTTTTTCACTGTATATAATGAAAATTCCGTCAAAAACCCTTGTTTTGTCATAAATTCATTTTTCATTGTTTACTTATTGTCCCAAATTGCAAAAAAAAATCGTCATGCAATCCTTCGGTTCCCAATAAGCCTGGTCCAAGTTTGGAACGGCAAACGCCTTCTGGGTCAATTGGACCAGAAAGTCAGTCCATTGGACCAAAATCGCGGGTTTGGTTATTGCTTGGACCAGAATTCCGGTTCAAGGGATTTAGGGTGTTCCCAGAATGTAATGTAGAATTACAATCGAGCATTGTCTGTGACTGGGACAATTTTTGCTAAAACTCATTTGTTATGTCTTCAGGAACATTTTTTTTCGCAAAATGGGAAACCTTAAAGTTTGGAACTGTAACATGAACAGGATGCATTTTTATTCTTTGGTGTCTTATTTCTTGTTGCAACTTAGAGCGACATTGAATCTGTCTTCTTTGAGGATCAGCGATTTTCAGTGTTTTTACTCTATTTGAAAAAATCCAAAATCTCTTCCTTCGACCCATGTAATTATGAGTGACACCAGGAGGGGGGGGGGGGGCTTTGTGACACTTTGTGATGGAGGGGAGAGGGGATAAAAAAATTCTGAAAAACTGTGACATCATTTATGGAAGCTACCTTACAGAGAAAGAGAAAGATATTTCCTATAAAGAATCTCGTATGAAGACTTTCCAACAAAACATCAATTATTTGCTACATGGTGAATATTTGAGATGCAAGCACCGTCTCGTTGGTATAAATGTTGAGCCGTTGAGCGCTCAGACGCGACGCGACGCGACGCGACGCTTTTACTTTCGATAAAGGCGCACTTACACATTCGAGAATGAGGGAGGGAATGGACATGGGAATGGGTGTGGGGCATGGGCATGGGCAGGGGCACGCAGATATATTTACCGGGGCGATTTGCTTCGCATTGAATGCAACTGTAGCAGTCGGTAAAAACGTTTAGAATCGGTGGCTCGACAGTCACGAGCGATGGAGTCATTGACTCTCGAAACGAGTTGACGTGAACGAGTTCAAGGTTCACGAACTTGGCACGTCGACCGTCGCGGCGGACGCCAGCCTTTACAATAGTTTCCAATGTCGTAGAGCGCAAAACACTTAGCTCACAACCAAACATTCTTAATAACGCTAATAACAACTATACAGAATACAGTACATTTGCTACAACTTTCCGTCCACGACTCTCACTCTTTCTCTCTCTACTATATATGCCAATGCATACCGAAAATATTCATTAAAGCTTCCCTAGGGAAGAAAGTGAGGAAACTAAACTTAAACTAGATGTGCAGGTTTCAAGTTTGTATTTGAATGCTGGTTTCACTTTCTTTTCAGAGTTTGGAAGATTTTTGAGATTTGAGGGAATTTCACGCGATCCCAACAAATTTTCACAATTACATGCCCAGTGGACGCTGTTCTATAACTGTGATGTAACAATTCTAGAACAGAAAAGAACAAGTTCTATAGCAGGATAAAAACATACTTAGACCATGGTCCGAGAAATATCGTCCCCAAATGGATGTAGCAGTTCCGTAACACTGTTACAGAACCATGTTCTATCAAGGATCTGTAACGATTCCGGAACAGCGTTACATGTGGAAAAAAAAATTTAGAACAATTCAAGAACAATGTTACGGAAGAATAATTTTCTGTAATAGTGCCATAACACATATACAACACTGTTATGATATAACTTTGTTCGGTAATTGTTCAGGAACTATTTCGGAACAGCTTTATGAGTCAAAAAGTATTTTTAGAACATCTAAGAAACATAGTTATTAAGTAACATTTTTATACTAAAGTAACACATATGTAACGGCATTAAATTATAAATTTGTTCTGTAATCGTTCTGTAACAATCCTGTAACCGCATTATTTATCAATTTTTAGAACCATTTAGGAACGTGGTTACAGAGGAAAATTGTTCTGTACTAGTGCTGCAACCTCGCTGTAACAATGTTATAATAGAATTTGTTCTGTAACTATTCTGTAACAACTTTGGAACAGTATTAAATGTCAAAAAGTATTATTATAACAAATTTAGGAACGAGGTTACATAAGAACACTGTTCTGTATCAGTGTCGTAACATATATCTAAAAGTGTTACAATTTAAGTTTGTTCTGAGATCGTTCTATAACAAATCCATAACAGTGTTACAAGAATATGCGACTATCACGTAACAAATATCGAACTCAAATACGTAACAAATATGGAACTCGAATATGTAACCAATATGCAACAAGGATACATAACTATTACATCACAAAAATGGTTTATGCACATATATCCTTAGATTAACATATAGATATACATATACATGTTATAGAGTAATATATGCATAGATCCTTAGAGTAATATCGTTACAGAACAGTGTGACTTTTGTTCCATTCTTGGAACACGTGTGACATTCTAGTGACAGATCAGTTCTATAACTATGTTCTATATTAGTTACAGAATTGAATGCCAGAATTGTTACATACTCTTACAATAACAGCGTTACAAAACAGCGCGATCTTCATGTTCCGTTCTTAGAATACTAGTGACATTCTAGTGACAGAACAACTTTATCACTCTGTCCTATATTAGTTACAGAACAAAATTCTAGAACTGTTACATACTCTCGCATTAACAGCGTTACAGAACAGTGTGACCTTCATGTTCCGCTCTTGGCACACAAATGACATTCTAGGGACAGAACAGTTCGATCACTCGATTCTACATTAGTTACGGAACAAAAATCCAGAACTGTTGAATAAACTCAAAGTAACAGCGTTACAGAACAATGTGACTTCTATGATCCGTTCATGGAACACGTGTAACATACTAGTGACAGAACAGTTCTATCACTCTCTTCTATATCAGTTACAGAACGAAATTCCAGGACTGTCATGTATCCCCAGAGTAACAGCGTTACAGAACAGTGTGACCTTTATGTTTTGTAATTGTTATAGAACACATTTGTGAAAAAATGTTTTTTCGAATTCTTATGCAAAACGCCCGAAAACTTGTTCGAATTCACAAAAAAATAAACACATTTTAAAAAAGATAATAATATTTAGGGGTGGCGCAAGCCCCATGAAATTTAACGCATATTTTCCATAAGAAAAAAATACGTTTTTGTAAATTTTATTCAGAATTCTCAATATTAGGTGAATCGAGTTCGAAAGTCACCATTTCTCTTTAGAATTAATCACAGAATGCGAGTAAAATATTAATTTTCAAATATCACCCCCATAAGTCTATTTTATAGGATCCCAAAAATAGCCCTCGTGAGTGGAAAAAATGGGTTTTTGAAGTTTTTGGCGCTAATTATGATTTTTTTACGTTTTTTTAACGCAGATTGTTTCAAATACGTAAAAAATACTACTTAATACTGATTATTATATGTTTATCTAAATTTTTCAAAAAATTTATTATTGTTTTTAGCAACTTTCTCTTAGAAAAGGGTTAGAAAGTCAAGATTTTTCCTGGATTTTTCAACCTATTTTCAACGTTTCCGTTAAAGCGAGTTGATAATCAATAAAGGTGAATAAAAATATTTGTTTAAACAATTTGATATTAATTATAACAGTATTCTCTTAGAATAATGCTAAAAGGTTGCGGGTTTTTCTGAGATTTTCAACTTTTTGTCAACTTTTTTCTTAGTGAGGTCATAAATGATGCAATTCAACAAACATGATTATTTAAAAAATTTATTATTGTTTATAACCTTTTTCTTCTAGATAAGTGCTGAAAAGTTGTGGTTTTTTATGAAATTTTTACTTTGCACTGAATGGAATTTGAATGAAACTCAATTAGCCGGAATTAGATTGAGTTGGATTAATTGGGAAAAGAACAAAAATGATAAACTCAAAACAATACAATACTATTCAAAATGAGATTCTCTCTAATGTTTATTTATTGTTTGTTCACAACTAAAAAGGTAAAGCAAAGGTAAACATTTCAGAAAAAAACCGCAAATTTTCATCATTAAGCAAAGAAAATATTATGAGAAATGATAGTAAATTGTTCAAACAATTGTTCTTGTAACATGAATTAATTATTACTTTAATTTAATTGAAAAGTGATACAAAGTTAGAAATTTCAGGAAAAACCCGCGACTATGTAGTATTAATCCAGAAAAAAATAGCTATAAACTTTTACAATTTTTTCAATCAATTATTTTTAATAAATAAATTAGATGAATACTTACTCTAACAGGAAAGTGGACAAAAAGTTTATAATTTCTCGGAAAACTGCAACCTTGTAGCACTATTCTAAGAGATAATTGTTGTAATTAATAACAAATCTTTCAAGCAATTATTTATGTTCACTTCAATTGATGATTAACTCGCTTCAACTGAAACGTTGGAAATAAGTTAAAAGATTCACAAAAAAAATTGACTTTCTAACCCTTTTCTAAGGAAAAGTTGTTAAAAACCATAACGAATTGTTTAAACAATTTGAAATAAAACATATAATTATCAGTATAAAGTAGTATTTTATATATTTGAAACAATATGCGTTAAGAAAACCGAAAAAAAATCATAATTAGCGCCAAAAACTCGAAAAACCCATTTCTTCAATCATGGGGGTTTTTTGGGACCCTTTAAAACAGACTTATGGGGGTGCTATTTGAAAATTAATATTTTATCCGCATTCTATGACTAATTCTAAAGAGAAATTGTGAATTTTGAACCCGATTCACCTAATATTGAGAATTCTGAATAAAATTTACAAACACGTCTTTTTTTCTTATGGGATATACGTGTTAAACTTCATGGGGTTCGCGCCACCTCTAAATATTATTTTTTTTCAGAAAAAAAGATGCGTTTATTTTCTTGTGGATTCGAACAAATTTCCGGGTGTTTTGCATAAAAATTCGAGGAAAAAAAAACTTCTAATGCATTTTTAGATCACCCTAGTGCACACATAACAACATAAAACTGCAAATTTTGCAGGTTTTGAATTGAATGCTAGGGTCACTTTTCTTCCAAATTTCAAAAGATTTTAGAGATTCGAACGAATTTCGAAAGATATCAACTAATTTCGTTGATAACATTACACTCTTCGTGTGCTCAGAATGTCTGCATAATGATAGGTAGTCTACAATCATTCTTTCTTCTTAAAAATTTGTCTTCAAAAATACTGTCAAATCCGAGAATGTTCATAAAGCTTCAATTAATAATAGGTTTACAAAAGTCAACAGAATACTGAAAATTATGCGAAATCTTCTAATGTTTTAATTGTTAGAATAGGGACACTACAATCATCCTTCTTTTTTATAAATTTTTCGTCTCAAATTTAGGTTAATTCGAAAATGTTTGTATAGTTTCCTCAGGTATAAAAATATCCTCTTCTGGCATAAGGAACTACCTCGACAAAAATGGAATTTCTTTCTAAATTTTGAAATCGAGAGGATTTCTATTTGCCTCGAAATAAAATCCGCCCTTGACAAATTCATCATTCTTTTTTGAACACTACAACGTAAAACTGCAAATCCTCCAAACATTGTTCTTGTCCATAAGAGTAGAGTCATAAAAAATTTTTAAATACTTGTCTTCTGAATTATTGATGCCCTCAGTGAAACTTAAAATTTCGTTCCACCCGATAATACCTGATTCGAATATTCGCAAGGTTCTATATATGGGGGCTTGAATACCCCTGCCACCCCCACTGCTCCTCTTAATCTGAACCTGAGAGTCTAGGAAAGGGAAAGCCGATCCTTCTCTCCTCTCGAGCATATAGTGCTCGCCCCAACGGAGCACCGAGATCTACTTTTTTTTTATTATTATTATTTTATTTGCTCCTGCGAAATACCGGCTGACAGTCTCTCTGCCCGAGCGAAATAAAAAATCTCGGAAGCAGAGCAACTTGGTACCGTGCGGAACATCCTTCCACTTGGCCTACTACTCCACTCCGGTCTCCTCGGCAAGCTCAGGCTTTTCTTTTTACCCAGGCCACTTCCTGCTGAAACTTTTTCTTTCTTGTCTTTTCACCGTTCCTTGCCATTAACTTCCTTGTATTCTTGTAACAGAGAGTAAGGGAGAAAGAATTAAGGGACTCGTAGATGATCGAGGACGGACAGAAAATGTCATCTGCTCCATCATTATGTGATCACATACTAAATACTCTACAGTAGGGTGGATCGAAAAACGCGTTTTTTCTGTAATACAACTCTAATAGCGCGGAAAACTTGCGCTCAGGCGTCATTATAGAGGAAAAAATAAAAACTAAATTTTTTCAAAATTTAAAATCGCCCAGAAGGCCTGAAGCAGAGGTGTCCAGCGCGTGAGCAACGGTGTAAATAACTGTCACTCGTCAATCCCCTCTCTTAGCACCTTGAATGCGTTCATGTAGTGATCACGATGTGGAAAAGGTAAACGAGAAGAGAATTCTCGAAGAAGCGCTCGGAGAAGGGAAAGAAAGGAGAAGCGCGCCAGCCTTGCGTTGGACATCCTTGGCCTAAAGTTACCAAAAAAGTCAAAATACTAGTAATTTTCGAAACTATACAAAAATAGCAAACAAAAAACCTTTTATGTTTTAATAGTGAGAAGAAAGTTATTAAGGGTGTCCTTATTGCATACAAAAAATAATTAGACCCATTACTGTTTTACTGAATTTTGGCAAAAGGCCTAAAGTTCGGGTTGTTTCGTAAAAAAGCAATATTTCATGGTTTTCGACGATTTTCAAACATGTCCCAAAACCCATAAAAGTTGTATTTTTCATTTTCAATGATTTGCAATTTTTGTATATTTTTGAAAATTACTGATATTTTGCTTTTTTGGAAACTTAAGGCCTCCTGCGCGATTTCAAATTTTGAAAAAAAATATTTTTTATTTTTTTCCTGTATAATGACTCCTACGTGCAAGTTTTCCGCGTTATTAGAATTGTATTACGGACAAAAACGCTTTTTTCGATCCACCCTAACACACAGGGTGGCGATTCGGCGGACAATTTTAAATTCCCGGTCATTTATTTTTATTCATGACGTTCATTCTAAAGATTACTTAACCCAACAGGTCAAATATTTTAAAATAAATTTATTTTGAAAAAAAATACTCAAATTTTCAACAAAAAAATATCGTTTCTTTCACGAAAATTGACACAATTGGACTCACAATTAAGGAAAATCAATTCGAGATAACAAAAAAAACGGATTTACAACTATAATTTCATTTTTCAATCAGGAAGATGAATATTCAAATAAAAAAATAATTATTTCATTAAGCACATAAATTTTCAACCATGGAAGTGAATTTTTAGACAAGAATATTAATTTCTGAATAGAAAGAATCATTTTCTAAGAAAAAATATAATGTTTTAACGAAATAGTCGAATTTTGAACTAAAATTATAATCATTTGCAACGAGAAATGGAACTGTAACATTTTTAGTTAAAAATAAACAATTTCAAACCAAGCAAAAGAGTTTTATAATAGAACGAAGAATCTTCATCTGAAAGAGTTGAGTTTTGAACAGATAAATTAACTTTTACTGAAAAAGATAAATTGTCAACGAAGATTCGAATACTTGCATTTTATAATAGAAAGAATGGATGATTAACTAAACAAACGAACAACTGAAAGATTTGAGTTTTTTACAGATAAATTAACTTTTACTGAACAAGTTCAATTGTCAACAAAAAATTTACTCAATACTCAAATTTTCAATAGAAAAAAATTGATATTTAACTAAACAAATTAATTTTTAACTGAAACTATGGAATTTCCAATAGAAATTAAAAAGGAATCATTAGGAATCAATTTTTTTGAGTTAAATTTTCAGTTAAAAAAATAACCTATTGCAGAAAAAAAACTAACTTCCAACAAAAAAACTAACTTTCCGCGAATAAAAAAACTAACTGTCAAACAAATTACTACATATTTACAAAACATGATGAAGAATGAAATGAAATTGTAAATATTTAACTGAAGTAGTCGAATTATAAACCAGAAAGGCTAATTTTTAAATGAAATGATGATCATTTAACTAGAATAGTTCAATTTTCGACAAAAAACTAATTTTCAACCAAAAAATATAATTTTTCAACGAAATGGTTGAAATTCGAACTATGAGAATGGAAATTTTCAAACAAAAATGGAACAGTGACATTTTTGGCTAAAAAAAAATTATAAACCAAAAATAAGAGTTTTTAACTAGAATAATGTTCGACTAGAATGAAAAATATTTAACTGTAGAACTTGAACTGTTAACGGTGAATAAGAATTTCTCAGAAAGAATAATAACTTCCGAAGGAAAAGATAATTATCTACAAAAAGGAAAACAACTTTTTAATAAAATATGTGAAGTTTCTATAGAAACAATTAAATTTTCAATTTAAAAAGTAAAATTTCCGCAAAATTGTCGAATTTCGAACTAGAAAAGATCAATTCGCCACTAGAAATAAAACAGTTAAATTTTCAGTCGGAGAAATTGATTTTTAACCAAACTGATGAATTTTCAATGAATATATTTGTTTTAATCAAAAAGAATCATTTCTAACCATGAAGAATAATTTTCTACAAAAAAGGCAAATCTCCCATAAAGTACATAAATTCTCAAAGAAATACTTCAATTTTCAGATTCAGAAATCAATGTTCGACTAAATACTTGAATTTTAATTTTTTTTTTTTTTTTTTTTTGAAAAATATGAATGGATGCTTAACAAAGTAGTTATAATTTCAGCCAGAGCAGGTATATTTTGAATCAAAAGAATTCGACTTTAACATAAAAATTCAGCTCTCAACAATCAAGTTTAAATTTTGAACAAGTCGTTGATTTTGGAATTATAAAAAGATAAATTTGCAATGAAAAATTCAAACTTGAAGACCTTTTGAATCCTGTGAAAGTCCTGCGAAGTCCTTTGGAACCCCTTGAATGTTCATGGATATACGTTTGAAAATCTTAGAAATCATTAAAATCATTTGAAATTCGGTGAAATAATAATTAAATTTGACGAAATCGTTTTGAAAACATGGCTGCCGCTAGGCTTCGTGTAGCATTGTTTATTTGCGCGGTGCTCTTGATTTAACGCGATACTAATTAATTGTGTGCCGGATGAATTGATTGGAATGATACTTGCAAAAGCAGTGTGTGCTTCACTGTCCATTGTACCTCAAAAAAAAATATCAACACTAATTTGGGTTTTCAAAACATACCGAAATTTGGTAATGGTATTGTTACAGTGAAAAATTTGGTTGGAGAAAGTATTGTTGTTGATAAACGTTCAGAATGGTTCAGAATAATATGCATGCCGAAGCCCTGCGGCAGCCATGCTTGTTTTGATACAGCAGCGCCTCTTTGCCCGCGGTGGACATTTCCTTTTGCAATACGCATAGTAAATTTACTGTACAGGTTTTGGACTCTGAATTATGAAAAGATCATAGTTTCTTGTGATGTTGCTTGATCTTTGCAACTATGTTGTCATCTAATTATTGTGTACCTTGTACCGAATTCAGTTGAAACTATCAAAAAGGAAAGTTATTACGTCTAATATTTGAATCGTGGAAATTACCTTGTACTATAAAGTTAGAAGATTGAATTATAAGAATTATTATTACAGATTTTATTACGCATGTATTGTGATTCAAGATTACTATTCAGGGAATGAGAATTAGCAATATAAAAGTGTGTTAAAATTTCAAAAATTTTAAACAGTGTATTCAAATCTTTTGTTTCAGACGTTGCTCTCCTTCTTATCAACAATCATCTTCCACACATCAAAAAAATCCTTTCATACGTATATTGCTTCATTTACTTTAAAACATCTTTTCATCCTTTTCTTGTATTTCTACATTTCATTATTCCCTTTCGTTTTTTTGCACTTCCTGGACGTTTTTTCGATCCACCTCTGAGAACGCTACCATTCAGCTTACCCAAATACACTTACTTCGTTAAACAACCTTCATTCATTTATTGAAGATTACAAACAACCGGTAAAAAATGTAAAAAATGAAAAATGCCCTTTATGCAACATTTTAATGCGTTCGGATAGCTTGTTTCGACATTTGGGCATTTTGTGTGAAAGCCTCAAACGATTTTTTGTTTTTGTTGCTAATTTTCCTTCCATGCTTTTTTCATTCTCGGGCAAGAACGCATGCAATATCTGAATTGCAAATGAGACAGATGACGCTTGCCTACGCCACTGAAACGACTGCTGACCTTCGAATCGAAGTATGACCGTTTTTGTGCCCCACCGTAGTCTAAGAAAGGAGAGTTTCAGAATCGAGAGAGGGGGAGAAGAAATCGCGGTCTACTCTGATATATACCCTATATTCGCATGCCCATCATCCACTAAACTTTATCACTACAAAATTTATCATTTTCTCTCACTTACCCAACTCTATTTTGCAAATTTTTATTTATTCATAAGAGTTAAGAATATCTACTCTAGAAAAAATCTGAACAAATCTCAATGAAAACAGAGCAAGGAACGTCAATAATAATTGCAATTAGCTTTAACACCAGAATCCGTATTAAAACAGGAGAGGCCACTCTATAGCACCAAAAAAAATAAAGGGTAAAAAATGATTCAGCTTCAAATCTTTGGGTAATATCTGCATTCAAAATCATGAAGATCAGTAAGGGTGAAATGAAAAAATAACTCTGCATAGAGTGTTTTTCGAGAAAAAATTACAATAAAAAACGATTACACTATGGTTGAAATTTACCACATTATAAGCTCTAGTATTTCCATGTCCACCCTGAATTACGTGGAAATATCCTCATGAACTTCCAATACACTCAAGGTAAAATTTATAGAAAAATTATTAAATTTCGCCCGAAATCGTTGCAAATTCAGTCAACTTTTGGCCATTTTCGAATAATCATAGCGGACGAGCCCATTGTGATAAACTTCATGAAAAACTTGCCTTGATGCACATATGCACTTTTCGACGGGGATAACATAAATCCTCACTGTTAAAAAAATCTTTCACAACGTGAAATTAATTTTAGTATATTAGCGTACATTGAATTCAGAATACGCAAATACTGATTTTAGAATTCACGTATACGAAATTTAGTATACGCATATACCACGTGTATACTAATTTTAATATATGTATACTAATCGTGCAGGAACAAAAAATTTTTTTTCATCTTTTCAGAAAAAATTATATCGAAAGTTTTGACTTTAGGTATAAGGAAAACAATAAATATAAATGAAAAACGGTATTTGTTGTTTCCCTTGTACGTAGTATTGGAATCAAATCTTTTATTCTAAACTTTCTCCAAAAGGATGTAAATGTGCACACATACATGCATACATACAGTATAATACGTATCTAATACGCATTAAATACGTATTTAATAGGTATTCAATACGTATCTTATATGTACCTAATACGTATCTAATACGCATTTAATACGTATTCAATAATTATCTAATACGTATCTAATACATATTTAATATGTATCTAATACGTATCTAATACGCATGCTACGTATATATACGTATTTCATATTTATACATATATTACGTATGTTACTGCACAAGCAAGTCATCAATCTAATGACTCATAGAAACTTAACTTTTTTATATTGAAATATACTTTTGGAATTTGTAATGGATTTTTCAATATAACTGTGTTATATTGAATAATGTAATATGACTGTGTAATTTTTCAGATTAGAATATACTATTAAAATTTTTATCATCAGATGTATATTTGTTATTGATAGTAAAGGTTTTGTACTGGAATTGTAAATCATGCTTCGTGAATTACAAGTTATCAATACTTCATTGGTTCGAATTCCAAATTCATAACAAGACAAAATAAATGGCAGTGATATACTTTTACCATTATATTTTTGAATTTGTATATTTCTTATATTATTAGATTTCTATATATAATATTACAATATTATTATTATATTTCTATATTTATATGTTTTTTTTATTTATTCTG
>WSXT02242708.1:0-15522 GCA_011762715.2 Neuroterus valhalla | reverse complement strand
GAGGTACCGCGCTCGACACCACTAGATACATTAAATTTTTTCGGATAGTAGTAATAAAATCACCATTTTTGAATAAACTGTTTTCGAACGGAAATTTGACGTAGAGTACGATAAAAATACTAAGAACTTAATTCATGGGGGTCAAACTTGCTAAAAATCAGATTTAAAATTTTAATTGGTAATAACAATTTCAATTTGTTCACAATATTTTTGGGATGATCTTTCTATTAAAGCTCGTTCTTTTATCTTCCAAATAAAAAAAAGAAAAGGTCTCTAGCTTAAATAGAACAGGAGTTATACATTTTTTTAAAATAGCCTTATCTCAAATTCTCAATTTTTCAACCCTTCCTAGTTCTCAAAAAATTGAAAGATAAAAAAATTCCCAAAATACGTATCTTCTCTCTTTTGATAAAGAACCCGTAAAAAAAGTATTAGCTCAATCAAAAATGTGTCGGTCAAATCTCTGTTCGATTCGGAAAAGAATGTCCCATATCTTAAATATTGAACAATTATTATCATGTCATGATTAGGCTCCCACCATGCTTCCACCATTACATATTAGGTTAGGGATGATACAGCAATTTGCAAAAGCGTTGGATAAGGAAGAAGATGGTTTTGATTACATTTATAGGAAATTTCCGAAGCTTAGTAAGGAAAAGTTGAAAGGTGGGATATTTGATGGTCCTCGAATACGGCAATTGATGAAAGACACAGATTTTGTTGAAGTGATAACTGTTCCGGAAAGTAAAGCTTGAAAATTTTTATTTTGGTAATCGAAAATTTCCACGTAACCATAGAGCACCAAATTATGAAGTGATTGTACGAAATATGCTGACAAACTTTCAGACTCTAGGAGCAAAAATAGGTTCAAGTTACACCATCTCCACAATCATCTGGAGGAATTCCCGGCTAATTTAAGAAATTTCAGTGAGGAACAGGGAGAGCGCTTCCACCAGGATCTAAAAGTGATGGAGAAAAGGTATCAGGGTCGATGGGATTGTCACATGATTGCAGATTACAGCTGGTTTTTGAAAAGTGATTGTCCCCTGAAAAATTATAAGAGTAAGCTCATAAAAAGCGTTTTATGGAAATATAACATTTGTTTTCGACATTAACCTCATCTATCGAAGAAATATAATTATTTTTCAAGACATAAATGCTTTCTACTCTGCGATGCGTTGTAGCTATTTTTTAAGAATATATAAAGTAAAAAATTAGCACATAATACATATATATATGTCGTAGGCTTTTGGAGGATTCTGCCCGTTAACGGGGTTGAAATCTTCACTTAGCATCTGGATGCCTGGTTTATTAGATCATTCAGAATAAGATCAGATTCTTCTAAATGCCTGTCACGTTTTAGGCATTCAAAGAATAACACGTATCTTACCTTTTCTTTTTTTGAAGATCTTATTCATTAAATATACGTTCAGGGTATGGTGAGAATGATGCTTTTTTGTGATTTGCTAGAAAAGTATTTGAATTTTAATTGAAGTTTTCACAGGTTTTGACATTGAGAATGATGAAAACTTTCATCGCCATTTTTAAAGATTTTCAAATTTTGTAACTATTTTCCATATGAACACATTAAATTATAATTACATCCGTTTTTCAAGAATATAATTTAAATTGGAATAATAGTTGCAGGTTTTCAACCCTTGAAAAGTACAATTTCTGATCTTTTCAACTTGTTAACATAGGAGAGTTTCCCTGAATGGAAGGAATTTTTTTCTATCGACAGTTGATTTTTTAGTTCAAAGGAGTTACATCTTTTTTAGTTGGTTAGAAAGCAGTATGTTGAAGGGATGGTTCCCGAAATTCAAGATAAATATTTTTCTGAGAGTATTTTCTGAAATTTTTTCATGTTATTCTAACGAGGTTCTGAAGGTTTGGATCCCATCTTAGACTGCAGCTGCTCTCGTTAAACACTGGACTGCAGCTCAGTCAGCGATGCCTCGTGTAGGGGATAAAAAATCGAATTCTCAACGAAAATGCCTTTGAAATATTGGGCTGTATGGATCTTAAGCATTTGATTGAAATGAGACTTTGAAAACGAAGTTCGAAGGTTCGTTGCGCAGATGTTTTGTCAGGCACACTAATGAGTTATTAGTATGTTCTAAAGTTCGTCTCGTAGTGATGTTGTCATTACACAGCAGTACAGCTTGTTAGAAGCAACTTGCCTCACCTCTGTGTGTTTTTTTAGAGCTTCCAACTGTTACTCCACAAAGTTTGAGTCGCAAACTCACTGTAGATGGAGGAAATTCCTTACGATGCGACAGGTGTTCACTAAAACCACTTTTTGAGCCGCTGCTAGTACGTTACTGACTCCTACACGTTCGAGATGTTCAGTGCATCTTGCGTGCACATTGCCTGTAGCCGATATGGCAATTGGGTGAATGGATGTATAATTCACATCGCAAGCAATGTCGATGATACAAACTTTCCTGCTACCTTTTTCATAAACCATGATGTCTGCTCGATTCTCTTTGATTAAAATGCACTGTTGTCCACTTATCTAGTCTAAACCCCGTCTGGAAGTTATTTGAGAACTGTCTTGTGACATTGATTACTTGCTGCAGTTTCTGTTTTGAACTATCGTACAGCTACAGGTCATCCATGTACAGGAGATGAGTGAGTACATAACTATCCTCATCATCAAGCATTCCGAATCCATCAGACATGCTTTTTAGTGTTTGACTCAATGGGATCATTGCCTAACAGAACCATAGAGCACTGAAGGAGTCGCCCTAAGAGATACCCCTCGTAATACGAATAGATCTTGTTGTGTTTAGTTGCCCATGATCAAAGTACTTGATTTGAGTTCCCCAAAGCATCATCGCACGACCTAGGACGTTGATGATGCGTTGACAGATTTTGTAAATTTCCAAAACTTGAACCAAATAGGCATGCGGTACTGAAGGGAACGCTTGCTTGCAGTCAATATTGGCCATGTGCAACTTTCTTTGATCTTTCCTAGCTTATGTTATGGCCACAGCGTCAATAGTAACTAGATCTTTACTAACCCGCGAGTTCTTACAACATCTTTTTTTTCCTTGGTAAAGAAGTTATTCTCATTACAACGAGCATTAAATTTATGTGCGGTGACAGATTTTAGACACTTATAAATCGTCGGAAGATAGACTTTTGGTTAAAATTCAGATAGATTTTGAGCATCTGGTTTTTAGGCAACATATGCGTGGTTCCTTAATCTTCCAAAAGATCAAGACTTCCTGAAATGGAGATGCTCCTGTAAGAAGATGAAGAACAAAACCATTTCAAATTATCGAAGAGTGAACCCAATAACGAGCCTATGAGACTAGGAAGGGGTTTTAAATTTTGCTCAAAAGGGGTAATGTACTCTCTGTGTACCTCGGTAATAGCCGTATTATACAACCATTGTTAGATGGTAATGGGTTTGTGATGTATGATCTCCAACACAACCAGATTATAGAGATTATTCATCAACGACTGGGAATATATTGCGCGACCTATTCCTTGCAAAATAAACTCCAGTCCAAATATTCGATTCAAAAATCACCTGTAATTTCTTATCATACACGGTTATTTTATTGTTATTCACCAAAAAAAGACTTGCAAAGTTACATCTAGTGACAGAAACCTAAAAAACAAACCTCTTGGCAGGATTATGAATTACAGTCTAGTTGGTTTGCAAAATCGAAACCCGTTCTGAAGATACGTTCAATTTAAGTTCACTGTACTATGCACAGGTTTTGATGCGATTTTCCTGTTGTATTACGAAAAACAATATATTTTAGGTGAATACCAGTAAAGACTGAACATTGGTTTGGTGAAAAAATAAGGCAGGTCGAGTAAGGTGTACCGGATTAAGAAATATTTAAATGTTGCAAGGAAACACACAGAAAATGATTTCGAAACATCCCGTGAACAATGAAAACTACCTAAAAAAAGCTTAATCATGCACCAGTGACGCAAAGGATGTACCAATGTTATGCAATGTTATGCATAAAGTAGGGTGAATGCAATGTATTGCGATTCTTATGCTATAGCAGCAATAAATGTATTTGTTATTGGTTTTGTTCATTATGTTTATATTCACGGTGTTTTCAGGGTCAAGGAATACCAACTCGTGGTGAAAATGATCAGAAACCAAATGGTTGTCACAAAATGGCGGATCGTTATAAAAAAATGATTTATAGGCGTGAAAACTAGCAGAAACAGTGAAACGCCCCTATACAGATATTAACTTTTTTTAGATAATTTTTTCAAGTGAATGTCCGCCATTTCATAGCAGTCATTTTGCTTTTTACACTTTTTATTCAAAATTTGGATTTCGCGATTCCAAAAACTCCCCCTCTATTGATTCCTACGTCTGTAACATAATTTGTTTCATCTTTGTTTTTTCTTTTAAAAACCGTTTATTAATCATTATAGTTTCCATGTAAATTTGTATTACATTTATATTTATTTATTATTCTTCGTCCGTTAAATGCCTAACTTATCAGAATGTTTATAATTTTGGTGAAGCTTAAATTATGTTACAATATATCGTTTTCAATTTCTTTCGGGTAAACGGTTGGTGAAAAAAATCCCATTTGATTCTTTTTGTATTCTTAAACCTAAATCTATATTACCTTACGTCTAGAGCTATATACAGTTTTATTTACAATGCTATGTACAGTGAAAAAAATATTTATATGTACGCACATATATCCACACAAGTACATACACATATATATATACATTCGTCCGCAAACAAAAATATATGCATGCATGAGATCATTATACTTTACTTTATTAAAGCATAAGGTAATTTTGACTTTATTCTAAATGGAGCGTTATTTTTATTACATAAATTGTATATCAGCAAGAGCTTTGGAGTTATTTAAATGTAAATTGTAGAATTTTTCCGTCAGCTGGATGATATTGGTTTTTATGTCATTTATTTGCAATTTCTTCCTTATATCTATATTTCGCTTTCTGGGATAGGAATTTGTTATCCGCCTCAGTAATTTATTTTCAAAAGTTTGCAGTTTTTCGATATGCGAATTAGCAGCACTGCTCCAAACTGGAGCTGCGTATAATAATACTGGTTTGATGAGCATTTTATATAATAATAATTTATTCTTAATACTGAAGGCGCTCTTTCTATTTATCAGTCTATATAATACGCCATTCATCTTGTATCCTTTTTACTTGCCTCGCTTATATGTCTTGAAAATGTAGTTTACTATCTAATATCACGCCTAGGTATTCGACAAATTTTTTCTGAGTAATTTCTACATTGTCTAATGAGATGACAAGATCATTTTCGTTTACTTCTGATTTCTTACTATATATTATTAATTCAGTCTTATTAGTATTAATTTTAATTTTCCACTTATGGTAATACTTCATTAATTCATGAATACGCCTTTGCAAGTATTCTACTGCCTTACATTTTCTCCAGGAGGATGCATACACCGCAGTGTCGTCTGCGAATATAGCTATATTTGTGTCTTTAGTCTTTACTTTATCATTAGTGTAAAATAAAAATAGTGTCGATCCCAGAATAGATCCTTGCGGAACACCTGCCGCTATATTTTGTAAATCTGATTTCTCGCTGTTACATAATACTGCGAATTTCCTTTTTTTAAGATAGCTAACAAGAAGTTTCACGATATACATGGGTATTTTCAGCTGATGTAATTTATGTATGAGCCCTTTGTGCCAAACGGTATCAAATGCCTTTTCGATATCAAGGGAAACTGCTGCAGTTGATTTATTTAAGTTAAAATTTGTAGAGATATGGTTTGTGAAACGAGCTAGTTGCTGAACAGTACTGTGTTTTTGTCTGAAGCTAAATTGTTCATCCATCTGGATTGGATTCGATGATTCAAAATTTTTGAGGCGATATAATACTACAATTTCAAATACTTTGCTTGAGGTAGGTGAAAGGCTGATTGGCCTATAATTTTGTGGGAACATTTTAGCCTTGCCTGGTTTTTGGAACGCAAGCACATTTGCAATTTTCCACTCTTGTGGAAAATATGAAATTTTGAAACACGAGTTAAGTATATAGTTTAATTGAATTATTGCCTTACGTGGAAGATTTCTCAGCATAAGATTTTGTATACCGTCTGGCTCAGGGGCTTTCCTTGGCGCGGTTCGTTTTATCGCTTTTATAATTTCTTTTGGTGATGTTAATACAATTAATTCTATTTCTAATTCAGTCTCTAGAATTTCAGTCAAGCTAGATAAGATAAGATTTATCACTCCATGTATACCCTTTTCGGGTTTTTACATATGTATATTCCCCCCTCCCACAGGAGATCGTCAGACATTTACCCTCCAACTCAAATCCCTTCCCGAAATCCCCAATAACCCCAATTCTCATGATAAGCCTCCAAGCAATACCTGACGAACTCAATCCTGTGGGATTTTTTAATCTCTGAAACCCCTACCGCCTGCAGCCGGATTTTCAATTTAAAACGCTCGCATTCGCCTGAACATTCGGTCAGAGGAGAGGAAAACTGCAGAAAACCAAAACTCCTGAGTACAGTCGATTATCGACAGACGAGTTTAAATGTAGGCATTCAATGCTATCGAATGCCTTCACTGGTCCTCGGCGTCATATCTCCCGCTCCAAAGTAATTAAACATGGTGAAAACACGACTAAGCGAGAATCCCGAACAGTCACCCACCCGAGCGCTAACCTTGCCCGTTCATGCTTGACATTCGAGATCCCGCCCAAGTCGGAAGTACTACTGCCGTAGGTATTTCAGTCAAGCTATTATTCACTATTATTTCTGTTTCCTTATCTCCCATGTCCTCGGTGAGATGATGCACTTTCTCGAACGTATCTGCCAGCACGTTGGCCTAATCTATATCGCTATAGACGAGACCCATTGTGCCGTTGAGTTTTCTAATTTTCTCAGGGTGGGGTTTAGAAAAGTATATTGCGGTTTTCCAGAGAGAGTTATTTTTTACTTTCAAATTTTGCAATTTATTATCCCAATCATTGTTGGAAAATTTCTTGGTTTCTGCTTCTATTAAGTTGCTAAGGGTATTTTTAATTGTTTTGAAATGATGTATGTCAGTTCTTTGATAAAGTTTGCGAATTTTATTTCTCTCTGTAATGAGGTCTTTTATGTGTTCTGGTAAGGAATTTTTTGTCGGTTCTGGTTAACATTGGGGAATTTCATTTGAAATAGCATTTGTTATAATTGAAGTAAAAGCGTGTACTGATTCATCAATAGCTGAAGCTGTTGGTAGTTTAGAATCTATGGTAATATTATCATTGATATATTCTCGAAATTTATTCCAATCTGCTTTTTTATAGCTTAAAAATGTTCTGTTTTCGATTTCATGTAAGAAGTTGGAGAGTGAAACTATTATTGGTAAATGGTCAGAGTCCAGTTCGTTAATTGTGTCTATCGTTATGTAACTGGTGATATTTTTTAGTATTCCAATGTCAACTGTACTAGGAAGGCGATTGTTCATATATGGATAATGAGTTGGTGTATCCGAGGCTAGGGTTGTCAAATGATTTTTGATTTTATAATTTTAAATCGCGTTGCCATTTCTGTTACAATTCCTGCAATTCCAGTGACTGCGCTTGGCGTTTAAATCTCCTAAAGCAATTATTTTCTTCCGATTTTTGAAAATTGTATCTAGGTCGTTGAACTCTAGCTTTTGAGAAGGAACATATACTGATAATAGAGTGATATTATTAGTAAGTTTAATTCCTATTGCTTCAGTTACTGTAGTGTTATATTCTACTTCCGAACAAGTAATGTTTTGTTCAACCAGAATGGCGACTCCCCCCCTGCACTCTGACTCTCTCTATCTTTTCTTAATTTTTTATACCCTGGTATGTGAAAATTATGCGTGGTTTTCAATTTGGTTTCGTTAATCATGAAAATGTCTAAGTTGTGTTCCTTGAGAAAGTGCCTCATCTCCCTTTGTTTATGCAGAATGCCATTAGCATTCCAATGGGTTATGAGAAGATTGTAATTATCAAGCATTTCTAAAATGTACCATATATACAGAAAATATGACACCCTGCTGTATTTTATCATCGGTTTGATCAAGTTCGCGATTGAGATTTCTTTACTACTTCTAACATCTTTCTCATATTAAACTTATCTTGCAGTAACTTACATACGGATGCGTACTCTTTGTAGAGTTGAACTTCCTCGCTTTGTACTAGGCTGAGAGTTGACTGCTCTGCCGTTGTTGGCTGCATAGCTGCTGGGCTCGAGACTGATGTAACATTATGCTGCATGGGTGATGTCGTGTTGGCAGTACTTGATGCATATTGATGTCCTCTCTTTACTGCATTTGCAAAACTATCATGCTCGTTAGATGTTCTCGTTGTTCTCTCAATTTGATGATTTGAAGGCTGCTGTTTCCGATATTTCCCAATCTTCCTCAAGGATGTTTCCCAAGCGGCTTCTCTCATCCTCACAATTTTGTTGATTCTCTGTAGATATTTTGGACAACCAGAAACGTTAGCTGTGTGGCTGCCTTTGCAGTTCGCGCAGGTTGCACTTTCGTCCTTGGATTTCTTGCATGCTTTGGTGAGGTGATCTTCCCCACACTTCAAGCACTTCGTTTTGTTGTAGCAGTTTATCGTCCCGTGTCCAAATTGTTGACAGTTATAGCACTGGGTGATTTGCCTCGTATTTCTGTAATCCTCCTACTCGATCTTTGTATAGTTGAGTACTGCAATGATTCTCAGTTGCTTCACTTCCTCTCCTTTCATATTCGGCCCATATACGACAAGATATGGTGGATAGTCCTGATGTCTTTCCTTCTTCCTTCTTTTCTTCTTGCGTGAAAATTTGTTAAGGTTCAAATCCCAGTTCCGTCCGTTCATCATGAATTTCTTTGATGTCCACATAATTTGTTTCCAGAACAGTCGGCTATTTTGTAGTGGACATTTTTTTTCGCCATTCTGACCCCATATTCGGATTGCTCGACTGTGATAACCTTCCGGTACTCACTTTCACGTCTATAACATAATTTTTTCGAAAACCTTCCGCCATTTTGAGTCTGCCACTTCGATGCCATTTCGGAATCAGCGGCCCTAAAAACTATAAGAAAACAATATTTCAGAAGAGCAACTTCTACTGTCTCATTTTGCCCCGGAATCCGAGATTCCATGCCACTACACTACTTGATTCCTTTTGCTATATGTTTTTGGAAGATGTGGAGGCTCCCACATCATACGAAGTTATGAAGAAATGAAAGTCTTCGAAATCTATCCAACAAGAGAAAATGGATTTCAGTTCATTTTTCCGGATATCAAGAATTTTTTATGATATAGATTTCAGTCAGGATGTATTTTATGTACAGGATTCGACTGTCACTTGGTTTGTACAGTTATATGCTAGTAAAACTGAATCCTTTAAAGTGATTTTTGAAAATTCGGAAATATGGCGGGGACATTTTTCCATCTTCTTTATGATCCTCAATCAACATCAAACAGGAAATTTTCACATTTATAGCCACTTTCACAACTATATCCAAATATACCAATTTTCGCTATTCGAATTGTAGAGGCAGATGCACATAAAAAATGTAAAGCTCGAAGAGTGAACAAAACTTCAAATTTCCAAACCCTCTTATGTCCGGAATTCTCAAAAAGGTAATTTTAGTGATTGATATTATTTTTCTTCATTCAGAATTGTGTTTTGAATCGAAATTCATTTGGGCAAAATATAAATTCATCAGTTTAGTTGAAATCAAACTCTGTAGTTGGAAAATTCACTATTTTTTTGGCAGTTCTATTTTTTCTTGGTCATTAACTTTTTAACCACTTCAATGATTATCAAAGAGAAGAGACGATTGATTTGGAATTACAACATTCATTTTTATTAGTAGAAAATTAATTTTTTCAACTTAAAATTCGACTGTTCTGGTTGAAGATATTTCAGTTTAGTTGGAAATTCATCTTCGTGGTTGGCGATTCAACTCATTCTTCTTTCAAGAAATTCATCTGTTATCGTAGGAAATTATCCCTTTGGTTTTAAAATGAACTAGACTTTTGAAAATGGAACTCAACTATCCCAAATTTTTTAAGAAATCAGCAATTAACTCCTAAATAAAGGAATTTTTATGATCCACAAACGATTTCTTGTCAATTCTGAGGTAAGGATGTCCCTTCAAATCACCATCAGGAGAATAAAAGTGAATATGAAATATTTTTCTATCCGAAAAAAGAAAAAAAACGAAGAGATTTCGCAGAGATTCCAAGCAAAATGCTTCTTTTTCTTTTTCATTGTATATAATGACAGCTTTCTAAAAAGAGTACATTGGTGGCTTCACTTTACATATCTCTAAAATGTAAATGAAATATGTTTTCCGAAGAGGTATTTACCATACGGAACACTTTTTAACCGGATTCATTTTTTAACCTGATGGACAATTGAAGTCTCTTGCAAATTCAGGCCTGTTATAAAATGAACCTAAAACTCTGAATTCCGGTGAAGATGAGCTATCACTCGGGATATCATCTTTCTGATAATCTAGTGTGAATTTTCCACATTGTGTAATAGCTGCTTGGATCCCAAAGAGCTGTGATTGAGAATAGTTTAATCCAGGCAATTTGGGTTCGGGCTTGTTTTGTTTTACCCAATTTTGATATGCTACGTACGATATTTTCACGCCTGCGTTGTCTGCAATATTCTCATCTCGCGTGTTAGTGCCATTCAACTAGAAATTATTAAATATTTGTTACTGTTATTTATTATAAGGTAAATTTCATCCTGAATGAATAGGTTTTTCTGCAGTTTGTATTAAAACTATGTTTGTTTATTGCAAGTTAAATTTGAAAATATGTCGATACTGTATGAATATCTCATTCTTTAATATACTAGTACTGAGAAGTTTAATAGATTTTTATCGGAAATCATGCTCTATTTTAGTATGTTATGTAAGGAGAAGATAAGATGGATGCATGAGGGAGAATCAAATTCAGTTTTTAGAGTTTCTATTGAAACAATCCTAATGATTGTATGAACGTATCATCATGAGAATCTCAAATATACTCACTTTCAAGCTAACTTCTTTAACAGTATAATTTCCGTACTGCTCAACAATGCAACGGGCTTTTTCTTCGAATTTTTTTCTCGATTCTATAGTCAAGCTTCCAGCGCTGGCATTTGAGCCATCTTCGATACCCAAACCGTGGGCGATTTCACTTGCAATATTAGAACCAATCGAAGCGTAGTTTAGGTACTAAGGCCTACCCTTATTGAAGAATACATCTTGCAGAATTCCAGCGGCAACGTCTAATCAAGTTGAATTTGTGTTTTGAAGATGCGGAAAATGAAAGTTGTCAAAAGTGAAATTTAAAATAAAGTACCCAAGATGTAGACTCAAAGATTAGTTCTTTTTCTTTTAGAGCCCTGGTGTGAAAATAATACAAAATTTCAGAAGAAATACAAATGAGATAAGCATACCCAGGTTGCTCGTCGTTGCAACGTAGGAAACAAATGGTTTGAAACTTTGAGTGTGGTATGTCCAATTTTCTACGTTCTTTGGCATCCTTAATTCACTGAATAATTTGTCAAAAAATAAAACAGTCGTGTTTAAAACTGCTTGGAAGTAATCATCCGGAATCATTTCCAGATTCTTGTAGTATTCGTCAAGAGCCTTGTCACTCAAAAGTTCATCTGGATAACCAATAAAGTTTCCCATCGATTTGAGTTTATCCAAAGCAGCCGCCTTTGTTTTTTTGTCCATCCAGTCAACCTAAAAAAAGAGTAAGAGAAGGTTGAGAGTAGCTTTACAAAATGACATAAGCGGAATTTTGACAATTTACCAGGACAGATATGTTATTTCCAATAGTGCACCTTGAAAACAAAGTTGCAATAATGAATTTTGCCGTAAAATGAAAAAATGATTTCAAAAATGCGCTAGACAATGAGAAATGATTGATTGTAAAACGTAAAACTTTACGCCCGCTATACATAAGACTTTACTTCCGCTACACATACGTTGCCCCGGACGAACACGAGGGTTGCGTTCAATGATCGCAGGATTGCGTTGCATTTTGCATTAAATAACTAGGTATATCAACCGATGAGATTCTAATAGTTGGACAAAAAAGGGTATCAAGGGCCTACGGCTATTTCGCCTCGTGTGACCCTCGCCCTCGCTTCCCGTGGGTGGCAAGTTAACACACGTCAAAATATGGTCAAAACATATCGTATTTTCTCGTAAGGGTGTAATAGGCAGGACACTGCGTTGAACATTTCCAGAACAGTTTTAGGATTCCCTAAAAACATTCAAGTTCAGCAAATTAGGCGAGGAATCATGTCATTCTCTCTGGTATCATACTTCTTATTTCCTATCCTGTTTTATCACGATCATACTCTTATTCACGTCTATATTATTTCGTATAACATTCCTATATCCTGCAATGATAATTTTTTTTTCTGATTGATGATTGATAATCTTACTTCTCTTCCCAAAACAAGAAATTGAAATAGTATGTATAGAAATCTCACCTCGTTCAGAATTTTCTTGAACTGTTCTTCAATATCAGCTGTTAATTTCTCTGCACTTTTCTTAGATTCTAGGTTGAAGTGTTTTCTGACATAAAGAGAAGCAACGCTTGCTCCTAGCATATTAGAAGGTAATTCGATGCATGTTTTCCATCTAGGGTTCTTTGGATTGCCAGATTTAGCGATCCCGAAAGCGTTAGTTTCGAACGTCAATTGACTGTTTCGGAGTTTATCAGGCAATAACTGTAAACTTTCTTGAACTGCTCTCCATGACTGGTTATTGGCCAGCACCCTTGTCGGAGTCTCTTTCATCGATATTTCGAGTTTTTTAAAAAAAGATGTCATGATCACTCCTATTACATAAGTGCTGTGAATTGCGGTCGATCTGAGAATGGAGTTGATGTATTGCTTCCAGGCAATACTAGGATAAGTTTTATAAAACTCTCTTACTGTCATGTTGGCAGAGGTGGTAGCTTCATTCATTGTAGCTTCAGCACTTGTCGAGATCTAGATTTTTAACATGTATCATGAATGAACCGTTTTTATATCAAATCGGCTTTGATTTCCGATATGAAAATTTGTGTCCCAAACTTAATTTCTTACGCAAATTGTTGATCTTCAAATGAAATTTATTAGAAATATCGATGCAATGGGAAAAAAATTCTATCTACAAAAACTGTGTGATTAAAGGTGAATGCAGAAGGTTTGTTATCATGACTTGATTTTTCAGCAAACTTTTCTTGAATATCCTTATTTCAAATCCAATGAACGACAGAAGAAATTTGACGAGAAACTATAAACAGATTGATGTACTCAGTTATTTTGTTGAATCCAATAACCCTCAGGTTCATCGAATACTTACATTGGCGAGTTTCATTTCGAATACCAGAGATTCTTTTAATTCCCTTTCAGCTATGGCTCTATTTGCACCAAAACCAACAGCAGTGTCGACCATAAAATTGAAGTAAGATTTGACGATCGAGTCCTTGAATCCTTTTGCAAGATATATGCCATCAAGACCGGTGGATGCTTGGTTAATCTAAAAGAAGTGATCCTTTGTATCAAGTTGCATACCTTCATCCTTTTTTGATGCCTGTCGAGCGTGGAAAAACTTTTACTCAGGGAGTTAAATTTGATGTCAGAGGTTAATAATGGGAATTGCACATATGTGGGTTCACATTTTGGCTTCCAAAAGGTGATCCCTAGCCATCAGTTGATCAGGTTTGACAGATTGGATGAACTAGAAGTGATAAAATACATGAAATCTCTGCAAATAACGATGAAACCTTCAGATTTATGGAAATTCATAGAAATTTGAATCATTCAAAAATTTTCTTACTGACGAAAGTAATCTCGGCGTGAAACTATTACTCCTCATCCCTAAACAAAACTCACATTTTAATGAAACCATTAAGTTTTAATCCCTATTCATTATTTTCCTTGCGGAAGTGAAAACTCACATCGAACATCAGGTTCTAAAGGAATAAAAAATAATATTTCTCAGAAACTCTATGCAAGGTTGCAAAATAATGTTAACAAAGAATTTCGTTTGTCAAAAAAATTGATAGCCTCTGTTTTCATCTAGAAAAATGTTATTGGGACAAAATCATTCATCGCATAAAAGTTAGGCTGGTGGTTTTTATTTCAACTGTAGAAAACTGCCACCCCAATGAAAGTTTCGTGGATCGATTAGACATTACTTTACTATTATCGTTAGTTGATGAAGATCCAATCTCTTCTCATTATTCCATTTTTACATTACATCACATTACAATATCAAGAAATTGAAAACTGAAATAACATGTCCTGAAAAATATCCAAACAAAAACAGACAGTTTTTGATAAACCAAATATAAAATGTATGACTTCATTGTAATAAATATCAATTTTATCCAGATATTCATGGGTAACACTGTAGATAAAAATTAATTTTGATGTCAGGGTCTTTATATGGAAATTTTCGTAATGATCGAATTTAAATCCACTTTCAACTTTCTACTATCAACTATAAAAATAGTCGGTATTGCGAGTATGAACATTTTTTCTCGTGAACAGCAGAGTACCCATTTTTCGCTCAATTAGGACAAATTCATTCATAGAAAATGAGGTTAAAAGTTTGAAAAAATAATAATAAGTAAACTGAACCAATCTCCGGAAATTCACATAATTAACTCGGCAGATTATAATACAAAAAAAATCGTCCCGTTGCGCGGGCACATTCTCATCGCGCGCTTCGCGCGCGGCTCGCAAGTTCGAGCGCGCCTAGGGCGCGAGTCTTTGGGATCTTGCGCTTCGCGCTTGATGGAAATTTCACCTCGCGCTCCGCGCTCGGTTATGATGTTACCTCGCGCTACGCGCTCGGCCTTTGTACCTCCCTACAGTTGTACATAAAGCTTGTAAAACTCAAAAGTGGAATGTTGTCTACTTTAATTTGATGAGTGTGAATTCTCTTTTGTTGAAGCTTCTCCGGCTTCAACGACTACATTCTCATCGCGTGTCTCGTGCTGCGCACTCGATCAAAGTTTGTCAGAAACGGTAAAGAAGTTCTGTTGACTAATTTTTTTTTCACATGTAGAGTAGCTTTTCTAGAAATCCAATTTTTTAATTCTTAATTTTATTTTATACGATTGAAAAAAACTACGCGTCCCATGGCCTTAGTCATTTTTTCACAAATTTTATTATTTCATTCCTATAACTATTTTTCCTGATTGAAATGAAAACTACATATCCTGTTAAAGAAGTTGATAACACATTTGAAGATATTTTCCTGGTGAAGGACTTGCGTTTATTTCATTTTTCCCAAGCTTGTGTCAATTGTCCAAAAGTTCATTTTTTTCATTTTTCATTTTTTATATGGTTTTTCAAAAATGAAACAAAAACTACTTGTCCCATCAAAAAGTTCATTTCAACCAATTTGTAGATGTTTTTTTGGTGCACAAGTTAAGTTTATACTTATTATTACAAGTTCAGAATATATTTTCAAGTACCTTGCATAGTTTGACCAAAAAATGAATCTTCCTATTTTTCATTATTTTTTGTGCGACCAAAA
>WSXT02242707.1:2076-30492 GCA_011762715.2 Neuroterus valhalla | reverse complement strand
AGGAACCGTCGCCGGGGGAGTTCCACAGGGTCAAAAACTAGGTCAATCATGTTCGACCTCCTTACATACGACATAGAGATATTTTTCATAGATAGGGTTTGGTCGGACTTATAACGCTTGGAAACACGAACATTATCTTGCTAATATATGCGGACGATTTGATTATTCTTGCCAATAATGAAATTGATTCGATCAGAAAGCGAAAGGTCCTTTAGAAATATTGCGCATTTATGAGGCTCAGCATTAACAAAACAAGAACAAAATATACTATCTGTATGGGTCCCATATGCATGATCTTAACTACCTAGAGGTCTTTGAGAAAGCACAAGTACGTTCCTTCGAAAACTGGTTTCACCTATCCAGAAAAACACACTCTCTACCAAAGTTTTGATCATGAAGGAAACAAATTTTACCCAAACCGTTGAATTTCGAAACGAAAAACTGTATTTTGAACAAGAAAGACGTGTTTTCAAAAGTCCCGAAGCAATCTGAAATTAGGCATTTGTACATCATGCACTCCACTAACAGATGAAATAGATTTTCTCCCACTTTCTAGTTGCAGATTCAGCGAAGCTACCTCATAGCGAATTCAAAGCTAAGATATCCGGCAGAGGAACTATTCCCAACAAATCTCAAGAGACGAGCCTGAGAAAGGAGCCTGACCAATTTCAAGGGTATCCGACAACTGAAATGCTGTTGGCCTTACGGGCCTAGGTGAAATGATTGAATATAGTTCGTGTATAGTGAACGAGACAATGATATTTTTCATTTGTTCAATAATTTTTCCTGTCTCGATCGGGTTAACAATAACAGTATCTTGTCTGTTATGTATGCATTAAATATGAATTTTCCACCTGAGAGCCTATCCAAAGAAAAAACAGCACCTGTAGCGGAGAAACCTGTACGATCCGGTCCAGACCTGATTTTCTACGATAAGCCTGAAATTTGGCTGAAATAAATTTATTGTGAACTGCAGACTTATCATGTCCAGCCTGGGTCATAAGCCGTCTGCTTAAAAAAAATAGAGCAGATTTTCACTTGAAACTCTCAATTTAACTTTTGTAATACTAGACCAGAGTCTGCTGTAGCCTATAGGAATGTTTTTATACATATCCGAGGGAGTCTCCCTGCTCTGATTAACTACCTTGACTAGTTTGGAGTCATCTTCAGGATGCTATGCGCATCGGAGGCTCGAGTAGTTTCTATTCTAAGTGCATACCTTAGGGTATGTTTGTGCAGCTTCGAAACTTCCTCAAATTATGCTTCATGAATCACCTTTACTCCTTTGAGATATCTCACCTCCATAATCCTATGGTATATTGGAGAATATTCAAGACAAGGTTTTGGTACAAGATCGATTCGGGGGACGAAACTCAGACAAAGAGCCTCTGAGAACTTGTAAGATCGATCCTAAAGTAATGTTCGCAGCAGACGCCTTCTTGGTACAGACTAAGAAGGAGGTATCTGAGCTTTCAACTAATTTACCTAGGTTATTGTATTCTCTAACCATGTACAGGAGCATCTCGTCAAAATTAAAATTTGAGAGCAAAAGTTTTCTTTCCCTCTCGAAGACAATAGATTTCGTCTCAAGTGAATGAATCTTGAGATGAGTGATTCCACAATTTTAAGCAATGAAAATTATTCGCCTCTGAAGATGAATATGAAGTTAAACGAGCACCGTAATGTCATCAACATAGGGCAGTAGAAGAAGCTTAGTCAGCAAAAAGTCTTCTAGATTACTGTATTTTAGGATGAAGGAGGCAATATAGCTCCGCATAATAAATTACAATTTACAACAGAGGAAGCTTTTTCGATGTGTACATAGAAAGCGAGAACCTTAACTACAAGGGCAAAAAAGTGTATGTGTATCAGAGTACTCAAAACAAAGATATGATCCATTCAGCCTCTGGTAGCTCTTAAACTTGTTTGGAAGTCAGGTACACACTGTGACTCATTCTTCTACTTCACCAATCTACCTAAGACGATCCATGTAGATATCTTGACAATACACCAGCGCCAAACCCGATATGAAACGGGCACCTATATCACTGGCTTTGCAAAGCATGCACCGAAAGAATCTTATCAAAAACCGCTGTAACATCATCCTGACCGGGAGCCTTCTCCAGCACACATTTACAAATTGCAACTAACATCTTAGATCTAATGACAGAATCAAGGCTAATTCAAGGCGTAAATCAAAAGTCTGCGAATCATTTCTACGACTGCAAACTAATATTATTGCCACACGTCAGCCTAGTTAACTGCCTTTCAAACATCTGCTGAATTTCTTCCTAATATAGAGCATTCCTTCGTAAAATCTGAAGATGTTTTGTTGCGTTAACCCTGACCTCCTACATATTGCACTGAGTCACTCTATGATTTCAAACGTCTAAGAACAAAAGCGTTGCTAGGCGACTTGTTTTGTTGTTTTTCAGATTCATTTTAGTTAGTTATTATGAGTGATTGATTGTTAAAACAAGTTTCCCTACTACAAAAAAAGTCAGAAATAATCAGGAAAAAATTCAGGATTTCTGACGATTCCTGGCGAGAATTGTTACATTTCCCGCCAGGAAACGTCAGGAGAAATATAATCTCGTCAGAGAATTTTCAGAAATCGTCAGAACCTTGGGCCTTAGGGATAATATTTTTATAGAGGTCCGCCATAAATTTCTTTCGTCTTTTTGTCCTTGACGATTTTTCACGTTTTGTTATGAATCCAGGACTATGTCTGACTATTTCCGAAGTTTTGTAAGTATTTTGAAGCGAGTTCTGAACATTTCTGACTTTAATTTAGCATTTCTTGACGATATCTAACGAATTCCGACCATGCATATATATTCAATAATAAGAATAAGAATAATAATAGTAATGATTATTACCAATTAATCGTGATAAACTTATTAGGACAATTGATGAATAGCAATAATAAAATGAATGTTTCCATTTATTTTTCAATTTTCACAAAGCAGCCCCTCACGTTCAAGAAAAAGAGCAACGACTCATCATCGTGGCTGCACCAGCTCTATTGTAGAACAGAGAGGATGTGAAGATATACTACAGAAATGATCCTTCGAAGTATAACCTTGTCTAACCTGTGGCTTGTCTCTCAATTTACCCATTTTATCATTCATTTTACTTTCGAAAAATAGATATTACTCGCCCTCTATCGGGGTTTGTTCACGAAATTATCGTAGAGAATCCTTAATGCGAATAATTTTCAGTGCCATTATAGCATAAAACGTCCAAATTATAACGCCCAGAAAAAACTGTACAGGTCAAAGAACTAGCTACCTGAACAGAGATCTAACATCCAATGGACGTATGGTCAGGACTACTCAGACTCGTCAGGGATGGTCAGGATGTTCAGAAATCGTCAGAACTTCTGACTATTTGTGACCAATCCTGACTTTTTTTAGTAGGCTCAACCCGATTCCATGTTCTATCCTATGAATAGTAAATACACGTTCGTATTCTTTCATAAATAAGTGATTGTGTTCAATCTCTCTTCGAGTTTGATTGTGAAATTTTAAGGGCTCGTCCTGGATTGAAAAGTGAAGCAGGTTAAGGAATTGAATAGAAGATAAGTATTGATGGAGTCGT
This sequence comes from Neuroterus valhalla, assembly GCA_011762715.2. Lineage (NCBI taxonomy): Eukaryota > Metazoa > Arthropoda > Insecta > Hymenoptera > Cynipidae > Neuroterus > Neuroterus valhalla. Next base: position 26,892 of record WSXT02242707.1, on the reverse strand, counting down.
TTGAAAAATTAGAGAGGATCACACGAACACCAGTTCAATCAATCATCAGGACTAGAGCACAGGCTGCGATGGATGCTTCCAATATTGACACTACTACTACTCTTGTTCAACGTTACACAGAACAACAAACAGGGCCGGAACATCTAGAAAATCCAGGTATCAATAACCTTACACATATTGACGCAATTTGTATTGATTTAGGTTCATCAGATGACTCGCGCTCGGTGGTTGGTGATTCGGCGGAATTACCGGAATCTCGGGTTCCTGTGTCTCAAATTATTATTCAAGAAGCTTTGATGACACCTAATGCCACGAGAACTGATCTAGGAACACTTCGTGTCAATCGTGAAGCTGATCGTAGGCATTGTGAAAACTAGATGCGATGCTCCGTCAACACATTACAAAAGAGGAGGATCTTGCGGCGAAGCTGCGTGCGCGTGACACCGAAGTGATCAACCATCAGCGTATCATCGAGGATCTGTTGGAGCAGCAACGATCCCTACAACATCGATTAAACCAGATGATCAAAATACAACTTTAAATACACAAACACTGATAACACCACATATCACGAATAAAGATCATAACACTACTACATCTGTGAATAGGTAAGGTGCTAGTGTAGGGATAAATACTTCATCACACACAACTGATCCATCTTCATGCGTAAATTTTGGGTCACCAGCCACATACGATGGGGTGAAAGCATTACGCGAATATTTGAACCAATTTAATTCGATTGCAAAAGCGAATAACTGGCACAATGAGAAAAGGGTGGTTGCTTTAGCTGCTTCATTACGGGAAAAAGCGACGGGTGTGCTATATTGTTTTGAAGATAGCGAGGCTTTTGATTTGAAAACTCTTTTAGAAAAATTATATACACACTCGTTGATTAAAAAAAGACGTCAGAAATTAGGTGAGGACCTTCCGAATTTGGCAATAGATATTGAAAAACTAGTTAGTTTAGCTTATCCTGAGGTTTTTCTAGAAGAACACATAACCTCTCTTAAGGTTGCTCTTGCTCGTGTTTTGGAAGTCAAAGCTAATAAAGAACAGAATACAATGACCGGTACACAAAGAAATACTAAGAGTTCACAAAATACTCAGAACTCTACACAGGTTATTATTACAGATGTTCCGAAACAAAATCAACCATTCAATCATCAAGAATGGTTGAATAATTTGGAATGTTAGGGTTGCCATAAAAAGAAAATACACGTTCTCGATGCCTCAAACAGGGAAACTAGGTCGAGTCGATCTTTCAGGAGCGACTAGATCGAAATCTTCAAAGACACATGTTTGTAGAGTTCTTCGAAATTTGAAAACTTTCGAGTTTGATGGTAGTGTAAATTGAAACTCATGTATTTTAAAGATAGATTCGGGTTTGGATGTGACGGTTTTAAATTATAAATTTAGTGAGCAACATTGTCATCGGATTCCTTTTAATGGACAAAATTTGAAATATCCTACTGGTGAAGATGTTCGTGTTAAGTTCAAAACGATAGCTAGAATTAACTAAGGTCAGTATTCAGTTCCGATGATCGTTTTCGTTGCAGATATTGCTGAAGATTGTCTTTTTTCAGTTGGTTTCCAGGATATCTTCGAAGATGATGATACTGCCGAAAAATGTAATTTAGTGGAGCACAATATTGAACTAAATGATCCCCGTCCTATCAAACAACCGGTTTGTCCTCTTCCTTTTCATATACGATCAGATTTCTTGGTATTCTCGTGCAGTGTTAAAAAGGAAAAAAGATAAGACTTGGAGATTTTGTGTAGATTTTCAAAAATTGAATGACAAAACGATTGAGGACTCATATCTATTACCTAGAATTGATCAAACACTAGATGAGCTAGCTGATGATTCTTGGTTCTCGACTTTGGATCTTGAAAGCGTTTATTGGCAGGTTAAAATTTCGTCCAGAGGATGAAGAAAAGACAGCCTTTTCGATTGGTAATGGATTATGACAATTCATCGTTATGGCTTTTGGGCTGCGTTATGGCTTTTGGGCTGTGTAACGCCCTGGCCACTTTTGGAAGATTAATGGAAAAGTTGTTGCGGAATCTTCAAGACGATATCTGCCTAATTTACCTGGATGTTATTATGATTATGGCAAAGTCATTTGACGAGATGTTACGAAATTTTTGTACAGTTTTCACTAGAATTCAAGACGCTAATTTGAAGTTGAATAAAAAAAATGTGTTTTCTTTCAGCGCGAAGCAGAATATTCAGGACACATCGTTTCAGAAAGTGGCAAACAAACGGATCCCAAAAAGATAGAAGCCATAGTTTCTTGGACAGTTCCTTTATGTAAAAAGCACGTTAAAAGTTTCACTGGTTTTTGTGGTTATTGTAGGCGTTTCATGAAAGGATTCTCTTCAATAGCTAAACTTCTCTATCAATTGACTGACAAAAAAGCGTAATTCCATTGGACAAGTGACTGTGACAGATCATTCTTGAAATTAAAGAAGGCTCTTTCAACTCCACCAATTTAAGCTTTTCCCCGTGTAGAACTACCTTTTGTTTTAGATACAGATGCTTAAGATGACGGAATAGGAGCCGTTTAATCACAGATTCAAGATGGTGTAGAACGAGTAATAGATTAGTATAGTCGCGTTCTAACAAAAGCTGAGAGAAGTTACTGCGTTACTCGACGGGAGCTCTTAGCAGTAGTTGATATAGTTCGAAATTTCCATTACTATTTACGCGGTAAACCCTTCTCTATTCGTACCAATCATTCAGCATTAACATGGCTTCTTTTCTTTTAAAATTCAGACGGTCAATTAGCCAGATCGGAAGGGAGATTAGACCAGTATGATTTCGAAACTCTTCATCGTAAAGGCACTTCCTATGGAAATGCGGATGGACTGTCTAGACGGAAAAAATGCCCCCTTCCGTTTGGCAAGATCGTCAGCACCTAGATGACGTCATTCCATGTCTTTTGGACAGTAAAAAGAAATATGTTAAAATATCGTGGCAAGATATTTCTTCAAAGGATGATTTCATGAAAGTGTATTCATCTCAATGAGACTCCTTGGTTGTTATAGATAATATTTTATACAGAGATTGGATTCCATCTGATCAAAAAACAAAAGTTCTTCCATTAATCGTAACAAGGGACTATATCTCCACCATTTTAGAAGAAGCTCATGATTCCCCTTCCAGTGGTCATTTTGGCACCAATAAAACGTTGCACAGAATTCGCGAAAGATTTTACTGGGCTTCTTGTAAAAAAGATATTGAGAATTTGTGTAGATTCTGTTCGGTATGTGTTGCAAGGAAAGGTCCTTCAGATAAGGGCCATGGTCAGATGAAGATCTACAACGTAGGATTACCTTTCGAGAGAGTCCAAATAGACATTCTTGGTCTTTTTCCTATTTCTTCTTCAGGAAATAAATATCTCTTAGTAATAATGGATTGCTTCACTAGATGGGTCGCAGTTTTTCCACTTACGTATATGAGAACGAACACTATTGCTGAAGTATTTGTTTAAGAAATTGTGTGTAGATATCAAATAGACAAGTAGAAGGGCAGAATAGGACAATACTTGACTACTTGTCTAAATTCATATCAGGTAATTAAAAAGATTGGGATCATTGGATTTCTATGTATCTTTCAGCTTACAGATCCTCAATACACTCAACAAAGGGCATCACTCCAGCCGAGATGATGACGGGTACTGACTTGCGACTTCCACTAAATCTGCTGCGTGGGTCACTTTCTACAAATAACGAACCAACAGATCCTGACACCTACGTACGAAAATTGAGAACGAAACTCAACAAGATACACTGTATTGCAAGACGAAACATCAACATTTCATCCCAACGAATCAAAAGATACTACGACGAGACAGCTCGACGTGTTGATTATCAAGATGGTCAAAGAGTTTGGTTTTTTCATCCTCGCCGAACCAAGGGTAAAACACTGAAACTCCAAAGTGATTGGAAAGGACCATACGAGATTATAAAGAAGATCAATGACTTCGTGTTCTGTATCCAGAAGACACCGGAACCCAAACAAAAGATTGTCCACGTTGACCGGTTAGCGACTTACCACGATCGCTAGTTTCATCTGCTCTGCTCACGGTTATTTTGAACCATGGTTTTTCCCGTAAGCCTGAGGGCGAATGCCAGAAAAGGGACAGAGGTGAGGAACCACAGTTAAACAACTCCCCACTCTTGTCCATAACTTGCCAAGATACCCAAAAATGATGAATTTTTACTCTCAAGAGACGGATTTTTTGACCAGATGAATCAGAGATAATTCCGCTCAAAAGGCAGAAGATGTGAACATGATTTTTTTTTAATGATTAAACTGACAAAGTAGATCAAAAAGACGGGTCCTGTGGTGACAAACTGAGGATTAACCCGCTTGGAGAAGATGATTAGTTTCGGATTGTCCGGATGACAATCCAAAAGAAGAGGGAATAATGTAATGAGTCACTCTACGATATCGAACATTCAAGGACAAAAGCGTTGCTAGGCGACTTGTTTTGTTGTTCCTCAGATTCAGTTTAGTTAGTTAATACGAGTGATTGATTGTAAAAACACGTTGAAACCGATTCCATGTTGTTTTTTATGAATAGTAAATACACGTTCGTATTCTTTCATAAATAAGTGATTGTGTTTAATCTCTCTGTGAGTGTGAGTGTAGCAATATATTAGGACTGTTCTTTATTTTCTTCTCACTATGAAAACACACCCTATCATACTAAGGTCACTTGCTCGGTAATCTCGAATAAAGGTTTACATATCGTTCCTTGTCCCAAGGGCGCATTCGTAATAGCAGAGATCCGAGGCGCATCCTTAAGTGTCGGATGAAATAATGCTCGCTAGTAACAAAAGGTAGGGCCGAAATGAAGTACATCTCGCGAACCGAAAATACAATTAGTAACGGTTGCACACCAAGAGTGCTCCGAATCATGTCAAGTTTTTCTGACAGCTCTGTGTAGGGGCTGCTAAGAGCTTGTTTTGCTGAGGTGTAAGTTGCGACGGGGCATCTGGAGCCAGGCCCTTTGGGCCTTACTCGGAAAAAAACGCGGTGACATCACTTTGGAGTAAGATATGATTGAATTATTGGAAAATTTTTACTGGATTGATCCTTGTATCCGTTGCTCCATTCTGTGCAAAAAAAGATCATAGTAAAAATGCGAATAAGGACAAACACATAAAGTAATCATACCGGCATCAGTTCACAGCTATGAATTCTTATAGATATTTAGACCATCTACCCAAAAGATTTTGCTTCAAGCAGAGGTTCTATTGAGAGATAAGCATAATATTGATTTGATAGTCACATGTGAAACAAAATAAAATATTCTGGATGTTGAATGAATAATTTATGTAGCTGAACGGTATAGTTCTGTATTATCTCAGTTTTATGATATTTTCTAAAAAATTTCAACATACTTCTAACAAAAAATAAATCTCGTGAACCTTGAAAAATATACGAAATTTATTTTCATCTTCCTTCTACTGCTTGTGCAATATTTGTTGTTAACAATGATAATAACAATTTCAGTGTTACGTTCTCAGGAGCGAACATTAGTCATGTCCCAGGAAAGGTCCTTGAACGTCCCATGATATTATGGATGTTTATTGTACCTTAAGAGGTTTTGGCCTAAGTATTTACTATTCATGTCTGCAGTATACATAGCATTAAACAATCTATGAAATACAAAAAAGTGAATGAGTATATGCTAACATTTTGAACAAAGGTCTTAGGATAAGAGATTCATATTCTTTGTAAACCTTCGTGTGCTGACACAAAAATATCACAATTTGTTAAACAAAATGGTCCCGAATTATATGACTACAGTACAGCCTCTCAACAACGCGCCTCTCAATAAGTCGCCTTCCCCTCAAGCACGCTTAAACGCTAACCCCTCTCTCTAGCCTTAACGTTCAGTGGAGAAAATTTGAAATCATTGCCTCTCAATAGGGCGCTCTCGGTGAAAATGATTCCTCAATGAAAAACGGCATTCGGAGTGGCTTGAACCAATTAAAAAAGACATATATGAATAAATAATCGATTTTACATTGTTTTTCTCGATAAAATACTTTTATTTGTTGCTAATACAAAATAAATATTCTTGCATACTTTTTGTGTTTGTAGTTTCTAATTTGTAAAGTATTAAGCCAAAAAGACTATTCTTCTTGCTTTTCGAACTGTCAACTGCGACGCGCATGCTATACATAAGGGTGGTCCAAAAATTTTTTTTTCGATTTTTTACGCAAAACGCCCGGGAATTTGTTCGAATCCACAAAAAAATAAATGAATTTTTTTTCGAAAAAAAATATCTAGAGGTGGCGCAAGCCCCGTGAAGTTCAACGCGTATTTCCCATAAGGAAAAAAGACGTTTTTGTAAATTTTAGTCTGAATTCTCAATATTAGGCTAACCGAGTTCGAAATTGACCATTTCTCTTCACAATTATTCACAGAATGCGAAAAAAATATTACTTTTCAAATATCACCCCCATGAGTTGGTTTTATAGGGTCCTAAAAAACCCCTAAAGTAAAAAAAAAAGGTTTTTATAGTTTTTGGCGCTTATTATGATTTTTTCGCGGTTTTTTTTCAATGCGGATTGTTTGAAAAAAATTGAATACTACTTCATACTTATAATTATATGTTTAGTTTAATTGTTTGAACAATTTATTATTGTTTTTAGCAACTCTCTCCTAGAAGAGGGTTAAAAATTAAAGGTTTTTTCTGAATTTTTCAACTTATTTTAAACGTTTTAGTCGAAGAGAGGTAATAACCAAATAAAGATAAGAAAAATCATTGTTCAAAAAAATTGTTATTAATCATAAAAATAACCTCTTAGAATAATGCTACAAAGTTGCGGTTTTTATGAAAATTTCAACTTTTTGCCCACTTATCACTTGAAGTGAGGTAAAATTTAAGCTAATTTAACAAAAATAATTGTCTGAAAAAATTATCATTGTTTATGGCGTTCTTCTCTTAGAGAAATGCTAAAAATTTGCGGTTTTTTCTAAATTCTTAAGCTTTTCGTCCACTTTTCACTTAGTGAGGTAATAATGAATGCGAGTTAACAAACATGCTTATTTAAACACTTTATTATTGTATATTTTATTGAATGATTTATTGGTTGGTTACATTAGATTGTTTTTTATTCAAAATTATTATTTCTTTTTTTTAATATCATTCATTAAACTTTTTATAAAAAATTTATATTTTGAGGTCGAAAATTCAAATCTTTGGTTGAAAGATGAACTACTTTCTCCAGAACTCAATTTTGGCGTTGAAGATTCATGATTAAGGTAGGAAATTCAAAACTAAAATTTCACTGAGTGAATTCAGCTTCTTTGTTTTGAATAATTTTCTTTCAACACCGGAAAAAGAACAAAAATAATTTACTTAAAACAATATAATACTCTTTAAAATATGATCCTCTATAATGTTCATTTATTATTTGTTCACAACTACAAAGGTAGGAAAAAATTGAAGAAAAGATAACCGTTAACAATAATAATTTGTTTAAACAATTAATTTTGTTATAGTCAATTAAACATTGACTTACTTCAAGTGAAAAGTAGGCAAAAAGTCAGAAATTTCAGGAAAAAACGCGAGTTTCTATCATTAGACAAAGAAAACATTATTAGCAATGATGATAAATTGTTTGAACAATTATTCTTCTACATTAATTATTCAATACTCCAATCTAATTGAAAAATGATGAAAAGTTAAAAATTTCGAGAAAAAACGTAACTATGCAGTATTGATCTAGAAGAAGATAGCTAAAACATTCAAAATTCGTTTAAACAAAAAAAAAAGTGGAAAACGTCTGAAAATAACCACAACTTTGTAGCATGATTCTAAGACAATATTGTTATAATTATTAAAAAATTGATAAAACATTTATTTTTGATAACTTTGATTATAACCTCGCTTGAACTTGAACGTTGAAAAGAAGTTGAAAAATTCAGAAAAAACCTTGACTTTCTAACCTTTTTCTAAATGAAACTTGTCAATAACAATAATGAATTGTTTAAACAATTTGAATAAACATCTTATTATCAGTAAAAAGTAGTATTTCATGTATTTGAAACAATCTGCGTAAAAAAAACCGCAAAAAATCATATTTAGCGCCAAAAACTCGAAAAACCCATTTTTTCACTTATGGTGGTTTTTTGGGACCCTATAAAACAGACTTATGAGGGTGATATTCTAAGAGTAATATCTTATTCGCATTCTGTGAATAATTGAGGAGAGAAATGGTGAATATCGTACTCGATCCACCTAATATTGAGAATTCTGAATAAAATTTACAAAAACGTCTTTTTTTCTTACGGGAAATACGTGTTAAACTTTATGGGACTTCCGCCACCTCTAAATATTTAGAAAAAGAATGCATTTATTTTTTCGTAGATTCGAACCCGTTTCCGAACGTTTTGCGTAAAAATTCGAAAAAGTTTTCTCTAATGCATTTTTGGACCACCACATACATACCTGACCTCCTAAAGCGCGTCTTCATTTGAGGAGCGCCTTATTCAGAGGCAGAGCGAGCAATAATCTCGAGAGCATCAAAGAACGTTGATGGGGGTAGAACGTTTCTTGGGAAACACTTTCCCTATTGTCCCGAGAGGGGCTTTATTAAGAGGAAGTACTGTACTTCCAATCAAGAAGAATTAACAAGGTTTCATGTGCATGAAAAAGAATTCAGTTCATCTTCAGGATATTCAAGGGTTTAATGTAAAAATGGCTAGCCTGTGAAAATGATCTATTTGGCCTTGACAGTTTGGGTTGGAGTGATCCGCTGATAATTCTGAGCTTATTGTAAATCATATCTGAAGCCTGACTTATCTTAAAGGCCTACTGTATTCATAAAACCAATTGGAAGGTCAGAGCTTATTTCTTCCGCATATATTGATATTTCATAAATATGTGTTAACCTTACTGTATGTTTAGATATGAATTTTAATAACAACCTTCTATCCAATTACCTTATTTTCGAATGAATCGAAATTCTTCAAATGTGATTTGGTAAATCGAAAAGCGAAAAGTTAATTGCCCATTTGGAGTCAACAAATTTTACATTTCAAGGGTGACACATTTAAGTGATAAGGGTACCTGGGCTCGCAAGTCATGAATTTCATTCTAGAAGGAAAAACAACCGAAATTGGCGTGAAACTGACATTTATTTATCATTGTCCTCGCACACCTATTCTTCATAAAGAATATTTACTACAAAAAGATGTATTCAGCCTTCATACTCCCGGATACGTGTTTTCGGCTCATGCTATTTCACCTTGAGAACCTTATATACTTTTATGTGGCTTGTGTCTGAAATCTGGATTAGAATGTTATCATTCCACAAACACAAGATTTTTCCTGTCAACAATTCTTTGCTTTGAGAATACTTTGGTGAGCTGATTGCTTGAATTCCTGAAAAAATCCATAACTAGGGTCCGTCTTCTTTATTGTTATTTTAATGTTGCTGTCATGTACGCTGACTTTGAAACATCTTCCTTCAACATCAACAAGTGGATACAAGTTCCCATCCGTTAAAACTACTCCAATGATAAACTCATCCTTCACGCCTACTTCATAATATCCGTCCCTTTCAACGTGCTCTATATATGCAGCTCTATTACAGGAAGTTCCGTGAAGATAAAGAGAAAGTTGAAGTGGAGATTGCTCAACTTGCACACATTTAAACTTCTGACTGAGAGTGCGCTTTAATTTTTGCATATATGATTCTGTAAGGGGAACAAGAATCGAAAAATATATTTGAAAAATGTCATGTATCTCTTTATTTTTGAGTTAGTTGGAGTGTGGTTCTGAGTTGCAGCATTTTTGAGATGCAGAAACGAACACGAAGAAAATATATCAAAACCGAATATCTATATATTACCGGTTAATATCTTAGAGATTTGACTAAGATTTAGGGATTAGGCATAAGAATGTCTATGATAACTGTCATGATTCCTTATCTCAGTCTACTGTTTATACTATTCCCTGATCTTGCATCATTCGAAACAAAATTCAGTCGTTTGAAATGCGATGGAAAGGAGGTATACGGATTCAACTTTTATTCTGAATGAATAAAAAATCTTCATTAATAAATGTTACATGTAAGAATATGACAATTTTCTGAAAGAGAATAGACAGCTGCAAATAGGGTGAATTTCGTGCAAATTAATATACCCAGGATTACAAATATAATTATATTTACCACAAAAGCCAGGGAATGCCGCTAAGTTGAAGAGCGCGATAGCAATAATAATCTTCATTTTCTCTTTGTCAATAAAACTGCGTATTATGGATTTGTGTGGAAGAATAATAATTAATGAGAATTCTACAAAATTTCTCATTATATAAGCGCAATTTCTTCCGAATCTTGAGATGATTTCATTATCGTATTTGTCGAGACAATTTGCAGGGATGAATCTCATTCGTCTGAGATATTTACATTTCATAAATCTGTTTTAGCCAACCAGAGGCTTGGCAGTAATATTAGTTAAACTTCCAGATAAAGTTTGATAATTGGACAAAAAACTCTCGAATATTCTCCTCCTGGAAGGTGTTTAAATAATTTAAATCACCATTTCAAATATAACGACCTGATTTTTGAAAAAAATACTCTTGTGCGATCAAGTCATGCTTCTAATGATTCAAATAGACTGATGAGGAAACTGATAAAAAATTAGATTCCTCCAAATATTATTCTTTATCTTTCCGAAAGAAAAACATTTTGTGATTTGAAGCTCTGAAACAATAACTCTGAGCAGTTAAATACATTTGCACGAAAATTAAAACTTTTACCGCCTCTCCATTGAATGTTTGTCTAAATATTACCATTTTTCCTATAAACAACTAACAATTGTATTCATAGCAGCCACCCTTTTAGTACAAACCACAGGAAAAGTACCTGAGCTATCAAATAGTTTACCAAGGTCATTACGTTCCGAAACCAATCTCTAGTAGGATTCCATCAAAATTTGCAATTTGAGATCGAAGTCTTCCTTCTTGTCCGAAAGACAATGGTTCATGTTCAAGATTTATCCATCTTCAGATGATTAATTCTACAATGGGTAAAAAGAGCATTAGCATGGGGTGAGCAGGAAAACCTCAATCAAATGATCATTCGAGATAACCGCAAGGCCAAAGCTCAGCAGGAAGTCTTCTGGATTGCTGATTGTTGGAATAAAAGGCCATGGAGTTTACCTTAAAGAATACCTCAGTTTTATCAACCAAGTTTGCAAGATCCTCTGGCGTACGAGTGGATATTCTAGTTGCTTCGTATGAACTCTTCCATATTTTTATAAATTTTGTGCTAGCATACAAACGATTTATTTCAACGTAAATTGTGAATAAACAAAGTTAACACTTTCTTGAAATCGACAGAGCACTCAGGATCTTCGGCCCTAGGGTGTGATGGTGCATCCGCATAAGAGAACTCAAAACAAAGATAGAATACGTCAAGCTTTTGGCAGCTCTTAAACCTGCCTGGAATGAAGGCAAACACTGCGGCTCATCCACCTATTCTACCAAAATATCTAAGATGATCCAATCGAATATCTTGTCTATACAGTTCACGAGCGCGATATCCTGATGTGAAACAGTATTGTCTGTATCACACTCCACGTAATCATGCTCGTGTATCCGTAACTTTCAGGATCCAGATTGCCAAGGCTGCCAGTAAGGCTGAGACTGGCGTAGTTATGCTGTCTAGGCTCATGCCAAACATTGCATGTCCTAGGAGCTGCAAGAGGAGGATTTTGATGAGTGTTGTAAACTCCATCATGTTGTATGGAGCAGAGGTGTTGTGGGCAGACGCCCTAAGGTTTGACTGTCGCAGGAACAAGCTTTTGAAGGTACAACGTAAAGCCGCGCTTAGAGTAGCTTGTGCCTACAGATCAGTACCCAGTCCGGCCGTTATAGTTATAGTGGGTTGTATTCCAATTGATTTTCTAGCAGCCGAGAGGCAGAGAATCTACATGGCGAAGCAGCATGATGCGGATGAGAGCATTGCAGCATTTGCAGGGAATATGGGGAGCTGAATTTTTACCCTACCCTGTTCCTTTCTGGTCACGGCCACTTCAACGCTTACCTGAAGCGTAAGACCATAAACCAAGTCCTTACTGTAATTACTGCCCAAGCAAGGTTGCCTATGTCGAACATACGTTCTTCGATTGCGACAGATGGGCGACTGAGAAGAGGAAACTGGAGAGAGAGGTGAACGCTAACATCACGTCGCATAACATCGTGGGACTAATGGTTGGCTCACGCACCAACTGGGACAACATAGCCCAATACGTTGGGAACGTACTGAGACAGAAGAAGAGGGAAGAGAAGATAAGAGAGAGTGAGGCTAATCCTTAGTTCTGTAAAACATGTCGGAGGTCGACGAGTCCGAGTGCAGCAAATGCACTGCTGAGGACGATGCGTGCATATTGAAGAAGATGAGGATTCAAGGTAGAGATAGGGCAAGTAGCTTTTTTCAAGCAGGACGCCGAGGCACAGTGTAGTGGCCTTATTCCCAGGACTCTGAAGTATTGCGGTAAACGGTTTCGGAGTTATGGGTTGGCATGAAAAGGTAGGATTTTAGTCAGAAGGAATCCGACACTGCCCAGTACCATCATGGGCGTCTAATGCAAGATTTCCCCTCCTACTAGATAAAGAAAATCATGCACGAGAGGACGTCCCCTTAGGAATAGAGGACCTTTCATCCAACAAGATCTGTCTGACCATACGCTCTAGGTAATGCAGACCTAACTCCGAGAGAACTTGACAGAAATCTACAAAAACCTAATTCTGATCAGTAGCTTTCCTTAGTTTACATATACTAAGAGCAACTAAATTTCCAGCTTCAGTGATCGTAATATCTATAAAAACGTACGAGAACAAGGTCCAGACAAAGTCGAGGCTGATTTCAGGCAGGAAAAAAATCTTTGCGAATTCTTGCCAAGGATTCAAACTTATATTGTTTACACACGCCGGTCTAAACTCAAAAAATTCAACTGTCTTCTGAAAATACCCTGAACCTATTGCTGCTGCCAAAAAATTTTTGAAAACCTGCTCGTAGGCTATCTTCCTGGCATTGAAAGAGAAATATACGCCTCCTCATCTACTTTTAGATTCTATTTTACTCTATTCTTACTAATAATGAAGATCTAGTCATACCCAGGCTTCTTGCACGTCAATCTGAAAGGAGGTTTACAAATAATTCATGCTTCCGATGCCGCATTCTTAATAGCAGAGATAAGATTTCTATGAACGATCTCGAGCGACTCTAAACTTTATGCACGTAAACTCTCGCTGGATCATGTATGCCTTGTCCTGGTAGCCTCTCTCGCCATCCCTTTACCAAAAAATGACAGTTCTACGTAGATTGAATGGTAATCTGGACACGAAGTAATTGAGATAATCTTGGAATCATTCATCTCAAATCGAGATTGGGATCAGTCTTAACTTCAGACAATGATGCTCAAAATATTTAACATTACAATATGTCCGACTTGATACATGGTATACATTTCGTACTGAATCAGGAGCTATTTATAAAAATCAGTACATTAGTGTTGCTTTTATCATACGCTTACTTAAGACTGAAATGTATAATTATAAAAATGACTCATTCCAGAGGAGATTCTAAGAACATGTGACATTTTCAACAAGAATGATCTAATTTGATTCCTATTTAAACTTTGACATTTTGCAAACTGTAATACAGATGTTAACCCAACTTTTATTTTCCGAAACAAGGATTACAAAAATTCCAGAGTGATATACTAGGGAGGTGCAGTTAAATTTTCATAAATGATGTGGATCCCGAATCCCGATTTGCGGAGAAATGATGAGCCTGTTGAGCAAGTTGAAAGTGCAGACCAATTTCCACTTCATATTATCACATCATTGCATGATTTCATTAGTTTAAGATGTGATTTTGTACAGGCTAATCAATTGAATCATATGAATGAAATTATTTGAATTGTTCAGGAATGAATTTAAATTGAGCAATATTGTAACAGAAGCAAAATGCGGCTGGTATTCTCCTGTAGGGATTGTCATAAATACTCAGATTGTTGCATCTTTTTAATTAAATGTTTCCCTTTTTCGTGTTGAAATGAAGCAGAAAATAAATGCAAATCAGAAAAATATTTCTTTTGAGTGAGTTCGAAGATGTTTCTGATATTTTTAGAGGATCATTTTTGAATTTTTTTGTGAAAAATCTAATTGGTTGACAGGGTATCCGAAAGTACCTGAATTTCAGTATCCCAGTCGCCTACTTAACAAGGAACTAAATGACTGCTAGTGATTACTAATATTCTCTAATATTGACTTACAAGTTTTCATAAGTATAGAAACCAAAAAAAAACCCTCATTTGTCACAAACTATGCATGCAAACTAAAAAATGGCATAATAATAATAAAAACATTTGTTGAATATTCGGAAAGAGATAGACGAGATAGGATACGCCTCATTTTGCTACATTATCGAACGTCAAAAAAGTTTCCTGTTCGCATCTAAACCATATTAGCATTAAAACTGCTCTTATATTTCGATTTATTTCAACTGAGTTTAGAATGTTTCATTTCTCTACATCCAGTTCTGTTGAAATACTTTTGAGAACTCCAGGGCTATCTTCTTTCGGTGCCAAGGTTGTTTTCTCAAGCATGTGTATGCTGCGCAAACACATCGTGTACGGCATCTCGAGTTCATTAAGCTAAAAAAGTCGATTAGGAATTCTTCCAAGGATGAATTTTTAGCGACAATGCTCATATTTTCACAACCTATTGATTTATGTTATGTTATCAAGTTAAGCTAATGGGCCAAAAGCAGTGTTTCTGCTTTCAATTTACTGTATTGTTAACAATACTTAAACTTGTTTTCACGCTTTATCATCTGTTAAATAATTATTTTAGCTACATCTCTCTGGACAATTGTCATTTCCAATTTTCGTTGGTTATTTTCCTGTTGTAGGTTTTCTTCGCGAGGTAACCGCAAGGTGAAACTCCCGTTTGAGGCAAACCCGCGCTCGAGTTATTTGGCAGATAAATTCGAATATGAATTCGAAAGTTTGCCACGTTTTTGAGATAGAAACCTCTTGGGAAGGAAAGTAGAAAAACGGGATGCAAAGGGTACCTCGAACAATTCTTGATCTAAGAACCCTGCAAATTTAACGTATATCGAACTGAAATTATGAAAATTAACTTCTTTGGAAATCACTTCTATAAAATATTCGAAAAATTCAATATCTGTGTACTATGCGATAACTCCATTTTTTTAAATGTCAATACCAGTGTTGATTTTGTACAATAAGAAAAAGTGTGCATACATTACTTGAGAAGTTGATCGTTTTCAAGCCTTAAATATATCCGTATATCAAACTTTCATAAGTTTTCTGTTTTAGTAACTGACCTTATTCAGAAACCTCATCGATCAGGACCTTTAATCAGTTTTGCAATTGATGCCATTTATTGCGGAGGAAAAAAAAAAAAACAAATTCCATTTGTCAAATAACAAGAGTCAACTAATCGTACTATATTCACAAATCTTAAGGTATCGTTCTTCTTACCATTTTACAAAACTAGTATTCAAGGATGGGTTGCCACATACAAGAAATAACTAAAAAAAATGAGGTGAGGGCAAAACTTGTGGTGTGAAATGTTTCCCCCAAAGGTAGGTAATTTACTTAGTAGAAAGAGGTAAGAGAGTAATCTAGAAGGGTCCAGTAACAGTGCCCAGAGTAAGCCTTATTAGGCACTTTACGTTTGATGTAATGATCGATTGTCGAGTTATTAGCGGTATAACGGGTCTCTCCTTAATTGTTTTTCAAGATACTACACTTCAACGTTGACCATCATTGTGATCCGCTTAAGTGCGAGTCGTTTTCTCGTTCAGTACCCAGTTTGCCTTATACCGCGAGCGCTTTTAGCTGTTTACTCAGTGCTGGAATAATAATTATGATTTTTAATATCCATTAGGCCAAGTCCCTTTCGGGTAAGGCGTAACTCGTTTGGTTTCAGACTCGCTGTACTACTGGAAAATAGAGAATTGATATGGAAAGTTTTAAAAGTAGAACTGACATAGGAAATTTCGAGCAAGGGATGTATATATGAAGGAGGCAGGGATAGGTATTAGATCAGTTTCAGAATTCATTGCGTATTTTTTTCGAGAATATACAGAAAAAGTACAAAGAGTTTCGCTAAGCCATTAAAATAATCTACTAAGCGATATCCTTACACGGGCCAATTAGTATTAAAAATCGTTCGTTTCAAGCTTCACACTTTCTCTTATATACAATTGCTCTCCAAACATCCCTATCCTGGCATACATCTCTTGCTTCTTCCACATCCATGCATCTTTTCATACAAGCTCTTGTGTTTCTATGGCTCTTTATACTTCTCCTCTTAAGGGTCTCATTCACACATGCTATCCATTCCTTCTTTGGTCTGCCTCTGGGTACGCTACCATTCACCCTACCTAGATACACGTTCTTTGGTAATCGTTCTTCATCCATTCTCTCAACGTGACCGAACCATCTCAGCAAATTTCGTTCTTTCTTGTTAAACAGCCTTTCTTTTACATCTCATTCTTCGAGAACTCACTCAAGACTCACTTTGTCCATTAGCGTTTTACTACACATATTGCGCTACCATACAGCACAGATGGTGCTAGTGTAGAATTATATATCGCAATTTAAGCTTTATTTGTCATATTTTTACTTTCAGTAGTTTTTTCTCTCTTTCTTCTTAAGAAGTAAAAAACGGAGAAATGCTCATGCACTAACCACATTCGAACTTTGGGGACCACGAGCATAGTCCACAAGGAATGAATGTGAGAGTGGGACTTACCGAACGGCACCTACCCACTTAACCTTAAACTCCTTTTTTCCTGACAACCCACTTCCCTGGAACCGCTTATCGCATTACTCCAGGGAAATGGGAGTAAGGCCAGTACGCCGAGCTTCGGCTTTTCTCCACGGATCTAGCTTGGATTACAGACTCTCTTCGTTAATCCTTATCCGTCTCAACACGCACGCATTGTCCTCAGCAGTGCAGTTGATGCACTCGAGCTCGTCGGCTTTCGACGTGTTTGGACCCTAAAGGATCAACCTCACTGTCTCTAAGATGTTCCTCTTTCTTCTTAAGCCGCAGTACATTTTCTACGTACTGGACTATAGCGTTCCAGTTGTTGCAGGAGCCAACCATCAGTCCTATGGTGTTGTCCGGCGTAATGTTGGCGTTCACCTTCAGCTCAAGTTTTCTTCTCTCAGCCGCCCATCTGTCGCACTCGTAGAACGAGTGCTCAATGCTATCTATCCTCCCTGGGCAGTAATCGAAATCGGGCCTCGGTTTCCTGCTCCATCGATAAAGGTAATCATTGAAATGTCCGTAGCCAGAAAGAAACTGTGTAAGGTAAAAATTTACCTGACCATACTTCCTGGTGATCTACGGCTTCAAACTGCCTACCATCCTCACCGTCCACCTCCCTCTTGAGTCGGCTTCCCATTCCTGTTCCCATCGCTAAAATGTTGATAATCTTGCACGAGAAACAATGCCAATATCTGAATTCTGCTGCTTTGCCAAATAGATCTCTTTCCTCTCGGCTGCAAGCCGGTGAATCGGAATACATCCCGCAATGACCAAAACAGCCGGATCAGACACTGACCTATAGGCGCAAGCGACTCTGAGCACAGCTTTACGCTGAACCCTTAAGAGCTCGTCACTTCGACAGGCAAATCTAAGGGCCTCTGCCCACACGCATGCTCCATACAACATTACGGAGTTCGCAACGATCATCAGTGTTCTCCTTTTACAGCTTATTGGACCTGCAATGTTTGGCATGATCCTAGATAGCATTGCTACCATAGTCTCAGCTTTACACGCAGCCTTTGAAATTTTTGATCCCGAAAGTGAGCTTCTCGTCAATCTACGTACCAAGCTTCTTCAGCATATTTACGGCCTCAATGCTATGCCCGCGGATATTTGCTCTAAATAGCTTGCTGGAGTACCTCTGCCTGGTGAGAAAGACGAGTTCAGTCTTCTTGCTGGCGAGCTGTAAATCGTGGTTATGAAGCCAGGTTTCAACTCTTCTTGATACGACGTCAATCAGCCTTCTCGCTTCTTCTTCGGTCATTGCTCTGATCATTGCTGCTAAGTCATCAGCAAATCCAATGAGCTCCGATCCAGCCAGAATATCCATACGCAGAGCGTCGTCATAGACCACGTTCCACATATCGGGTCCAAGAACTAATCCCTGAGCAACTCCCGACGTGACTTCAACGCAGCGCTTCCCTTCAGATGTTCCCAAGGTAAGCTGCCTGTCAGTGAGGTAGTTGCCGATAATACGCTGCAGATATCCAGGTATTCTGAATTTTTCCTCAAGTGCTTCAAGGATGTCAACCCATCGTAATGAATCAAAGTCATTCTTGACATCAAACTTGACCATAATGCACACACTCCTTGATCTACGGTTGCCGCTCCAAGCTATAAATCCGAGCTACTTTTAGTAGTACTTTGTACACTGCTGATAATCTTCCTATCCCCATTTATACGTTTGGAAATCTCTGCTTCTACTTTCCCATCAGCAGTGAATTAACTTCCGAAATACAGGAAATTATCAACTTCTTCTGTATTTTTTCCACTTAGGGCAATATAGCATTTCGTTTTCGTATTCTTACTTTCGAACACAATAATTTTTGTTTCATTCGATTTAAAGTTAAGATCCATGCTCTTTATGCTGGTGTACAGTCTGCTCAAAATCCTCTGCAAATCATCGGCTGATTCGGCCGTAAAGATCTTGTTATCTGCGAACGCAAGGCCGCAAACTTTCATAGTCCCAAGATCAACACATTCCTTGTCAAAGAGAGCCATTCTCAGAAATTTATCCATGTATATATGAAACATCCAAGAGGACATAACGCATCCTTGCCTAACGTCCTGCCTAATATCAAACCAATCTCTCAATTGTCCATTTACTCTCACACCTGCTTTGCTACAATTATATATTGCTTGTATCGATTTCGAAAGCCACCCAGTCACTCCATATTCTTTTAGGATGTTACCTCGTCAGAAGCTTTTTTCAGATCAACAAATGCATAGACAAATTTCTTGTTTACTCTTAGACTTTTTTCTGTCATCTGTCTCAAGCAAAATATCTGATCCGTACATGATCTCCCTAGCATAAATCCACATTGAACTTCCGCCACTGAACTTAATAATTTCAGAGGAAATACCATCCACACCGACAGCCTTACCATTATTACCATTCCATTTTGCTTCTAGCCTTGCTTTCTTTTGCTAGTATATTTGCTTCCTCTTTTCATCCTGATAAATGTTTATGACCCTAGTATGCTCCTTTTTTCTCGTTGACTGCAACGCGCATTTCATCATTCCACCACGCATTACCGGACTTTCTTCCTACAGTCGCAGTATCACACTCTTCCAAAGCATTCTCGAAGATTCCATTCCGCAGTATTATCCGTGCACCCACTATATTTTTTTTTACTAATTCTGTCTTCCAATCATCTTTGTGATGCCCCAAATATTTTTGCAGCTCTTCGCGATAAATTATTTGTACTTCAGGTTTTTGCAAATTCTCTATTCTGACTTTCGTCTGTTTCAATTTTTAATTACTTGTCTTCTCCTCCATCCTTAACCTAGGTTTATTTTTGAGCCTATGAGATAGTGATCCGATCCCTATTTATAATCTCTCAAATCCCTTGTATCTTTTACACGCCCTCTCAGTCTTTCATCCGCTATAAAAATGTTGATCATACTATGGCTTTTGCCTCTGCACCAAGTATAGGTGTTCGTAATAGACAAACCCTATATTACAAACATAAATTGCCAAAGCCAGGTGTAGGAGCACTATAGAAAGTCCGTTCGAAGGACACAGAAGCGTCGGCGTTGCTGAACAAAGACTTTCATTTCATGATATCCTATTATATTGCAAACAAATGATATTTTTGTGATTTACGGTGTTTGAAACCTGCAAACCGTTGTCTTCATTTACAAACATACCCTAGGTGAAATAATCCAGGTTCATAGTAAGCACGTAACTCTCATACCAGTCCTGAGAGTATTTGCAATCCTCCAAAATTTTGTAAATTCTCTTGAACGTTCAACAATTCTAATTCGTCAAATCAAAATTCCGTAGAATTTTTTGAAATCCTTACAGTCTCTCGAAATCCTTAGAATCTGTAGCAATCTTTCTAAATCTTGAGAAATCTTTTATAATATTCTGAAACCCATCGAGATTCCTGGTATAACTTGGATGTTCTTATCATATAAAGATCCCCCAAAACCGCTCAAAGTCACTGCAAAAATCTTCAAATCTCTTGAATATTCTGCAAATCTTTCGAAATAATATGAAAATTCTTCCATATTCTTTTGATCCTTCAAAATTTTATCAAAATTTCCGGACATTCTTTAATATATATGCACAAACTGGGATATCTCTTTAAATCAGTTGAAATTCCTTCAAATCTCTTGAAATCCTTCATAATCTTGTTGAAGTGAGGATAATAATTATACGTGATTGATATATTACATGAAAATATGAAATCTCACGTGAGGAGGGGTAAGAGGGAATGAAAATTTTACAAAATCTTATAATAGAGAAGGGGTTGTCTGAAAATTGTACGAAATATCTTTGCGTAATAATGAACTGTAAGCTAAGCTCTGCAAAATGGGAATTCTATGGTCGATTCAAAAAGTTATCGTTACTGTAAGCTTTGTTTTCCAACTTTTGAATCCCATACACTTGTCGAAGGAATGGTTTCTTGATTCAAACGATTGAGGAATATATATGAAATTCTACCGGATCCGATTATACTTCAATTATGAAATCCTCTTCCACAACAACTTCCTTAGACCTTCCTTTTAGAACCAAAGATATTTGTGCACATTGGTTTCGAAAATCCGCATGAAGGAAGCATTCAGTCCGTGCCTGGCTAAAACGTTTTTTTCGGATAGCCCTAAGCTAGAACATCTGATCAGCTGCTAGCTATTGGCAAAAAAAAACACTCCAACGCGGGAAAAAAGACGCTGCTGTATCAAAACAAACATGGTTGCCTATGAAATTTGGCATGCATATGATTAGCATTAGTCTTAACACGTTTATTCAAGTAAAGTATAATTTAAATGTGACTATGCTGTTGCAACGCCGTCTCCTATAAACATGATCGTATTGCATTCGCGAGTATCGTTTCCCTTTCTATGATTGCAAGAGGATTCCATTTTTAAAATTTTATATTAACTTAATAAACTTCTCATGTACTTTGAACTGATTGATTCGACACAAAATTAATTATTATTCCAATTTTGAATTGTTTAGAAATGAATTTGAATTGCACAATATTGTAACAGAAGCAAAATGCGGCTGGTATTCTGCTGTAGGAATTGACATAAATACTCAGGTTGTTGCATCTTTTTGAATATTTTTTTTTCTTTCTCCCATTGAAATGTACCAGAAAATAGATGCGAATCGGAAAAATATTACTTTTGAGTGAGGTTAAAGATGTTTTTGATGTTTGCAGAGGATCATTTCCGAAATTTCTTGTGAAAAATCTGATTGGTTGACAGGATAGCCGAAAGTATCTGAATTTCAGTATTCCAGTCGCCTACTTGACAAGGGAACTAAATGAATGCTAGTGATTGCTGATATCCTTTAATATTTACCTACAAAATTTTGTAATTATAGAAACAAAAAAAACCCTCACTTGTCATGAACTATGCAAGCAAACTAGAAAATTGCATAATGATAATAAAAACATTTTTTTAATATTCAGAAAGAAATAGACGAGATAGGATACGCCTCATTTTGCTACATTATAAAACGTCAAAAGCGTTTCTTGTTCGTATCTAAACCATTTTAGCATTAACACTGCATTTATATTTCGATTTATTCTAACTGAATATAAAATATTCAATTTTTTTACGTCCAGTTCTATTGGAATAAACTCGAGAACATATTCGATGGAAATTTGGTTATGGAAAGCTTCAGGGCTATCTTCTTTCGGTGCCAAGGTTGTTTTCTCAAGCATTTGTATGCTGCGCACACACATCGTATACGGTATCTCAAGTTCATTGAGCTAAGAGAGTCGATTAGGAATTCTCTCAAGGATGAATTTTTCGCGACAATGCTCATATTTTTACAATTTATTGATTTATGTTATGCTATTATGTTGAGCTAATGGACGAAAAGCAGTGTTTCTGCTTTCAATCTACTGTAATATTTACAATGCTTAAACTTGTTTTTACGCTATATGATCTTTCAAATAATTGTTCAACCCAAGTGAAAATTTACAACTGGTACGCTACCGCGCCAGTACCAAACTGGACACTTTGATGCTGGCGCGGTACTGGCACAAAGCAGGCGTGGTACTGGATCAATCCCAGAAGATGATCTGGCACAACACTGGCAATCAATACCAGACCAGAACTGTTCTACTACTGGCACAATAACAATATATGCATGGCATAATCTCGGCTTTATGCTGATGTTTAGTCTTATGGTACCACGCTAGTATAGCATAAGGATTTGTGGTACTGGTATAGTAGAGGCATAATACCAAATGACGAACGGCGTGGTACTGGCATTGTTACCAAAAGTAATACGACTGGCAGTTGAAATTCGGTACCTAAAATTCAGAAACCTAATCAACTAGGAACTTTAATCAGTTTTGCAATGGATTCCATTTATTGTGGAGGAAGAAAATTTGAGAAAAAATCGAATTCCATTTGCAAATAACAAGAGTCAACTTCAACTTTCTCGTACTATATTTACAAATCTTAGAATATCGTTCTTCTTACTATTTTACGAGATTATTATTCAAGAATAGGTTGCAACATACGAGAAATAACCAAAAACATTGAGGTGAGGGCGAAACTTGTGGGTGAAATGTACCCCACGAAGGTAGGTAATTTACTTAGGAGAAAGAGGTAGAAGAGTGCTCTAAAAGGGTCCAGTAACAGTGCACAGAGTAAGCCTTATTAGGCACTCGACGTTTGATCGAATAATCGATTGTCGAGTTATACGCGTCATAACGGGTGGGAAGGAGAGACTCTCCTAAACTGTTTTTCACAATACAACACTTCAACGTCGACCATCAATGTGATCCTGTCTACCTGAGGAAAGAAACCTCTGGATTGGCCCTTCCTGCCTTACGCTTAAGTGCAAGTCGTTTCCTCATTTCCTCCCAGATTTCCTTCAATCATGAGCGCTTTTAACTGCATACTCAGTGCTGGAATATTAATTATTTTTTTTATCATACCATCCAGCCAAATCCCTTTCGAGATAAGTATAACTCGTTTGGTTGCAGAATGGATAAATGCGAGGATACTTCGACAACATGAGAGGTGAGACCCAATGGAATCAATACACAACAAAAGTACGAAGAGTTTCGCGAAGTCAATAAAATAATCCACTAAGCGATATCTTTACGCAGGATATACAATTGCTTTCCAAACATTCCTATCCTGGCATACATCTCTTGCTCCTTTCACATCCATGCATCTTTCAATACAAGCTCTTGTACTTCTACGGCTTTTTATATTTCTTCTCTTGGGGGTCTCACTCACACATTCTATCCATTCTTTCTTTGGTCTGCACCTGTGTACGCTACCATCCACCTTACCTTGATTCACTTGCTTTGTTGATCGTTCTTCATCTACTCTCCCAACGCGACCGAATCATGCACTTGTACTTTTCTCGATACGTCTAAGTCTTACCACCGTACAGCACAGATGGTGCTAGCACAGAATTATATATGGCAATTTAAGCTTTATTTGTTACATTTTTACTTTTAGTAATACCCTGTACACAGCCGAAATCTTTCTTCCCTCATGTATACGTCTGGAAATCTCTGCTTTTATCTTCCCATCAGCAGTCAATAAACTTCGAAGATGCACGAAATTATCAACTTGTTCTGTATTTTCGCCACTGAGGGCAATATTGCATTTCGTTTCCGCATCCTTACTTTCAAACACAATATTATTTGTTTTATTCACGTTGATGTAAACACCCATGCTCTTCATGCTGGTATCCAGTTTGCTCAACATCCTCTGCAAATCATCGGATGATTCTGCCGTAACAATCTGGTTATCTGCGAACATAAGGCCACGAACCTTCACTGTCCCTAGATCAACATCTTTCTTGTCAAAAAGAGCTATTCTCAGACATTTGTCCATGTATACTTTAAACATCCAAGAGGGCATAACTCATACTTGCCCAGCGCCCTGCCCAATATTAAATCAATCGCTCAGTTGTCCATTCACTCTCACACTTACTTTGCTACCAATATATATTGCTTGTATTGCTTTCAAAAGCCACCCAGTCACTCCATATTCTTTTAGGACATCCCAAAGTTCAGCTCTATTTACCTTGTCAAAAGCTTTTTCCAGATCAACAAATGCACAGAAAACTTTTTTTTTACTCTTAGGCTTTTTTATGTGATCTGTCTCAAGCTAAATATCTGATCCGTACATGATCTTTCCAGCAGAAATCCACATTGAACTTCCCGAATCATTTCCTTTGTTACTCCCATACTTTATTAATAAGTATTCTGGTAAATATTTTTCCCACAGTGCTTAGAAGTCTAATCCCTCTTTAATCATAACAGTCGCGTGGACCACCCTTTCCCTTGTAGATTGGGACAATAATCGCCTGTCTCCAATCACCTGGAACTTCACTATTCACAGTCAATCATGACCCTTCACGAGGTACGCTCACCCCGAACGGATTTTGAATTGGCGTTATAAAGAAATTCTATGATTTTCTCTTTTTTACCCAATTTTTAACTATAACTCTCAATTATGTAGCCTTTTGTCCAAAGCTATG
>WSXT02242696.1:0-15522 GCA_011762715.2 Neuroterus valhalla | reverse complement strand
CTTTGATCGAGTGCGCAGCACGAGACACGCGATGAGAATGTATTCGTTGAAGCCGGAGAAGCTTTAACAAAAGGGAATTCACATTCATCAAATTAAAGTAGTGGACATCTATCTTTTAAGTTTCAGAAGCTTTGCATATAACAGTAGGAAAGTACAAAGGCCGAGCGCGTAGCGCGAGGTAAATTCATAACCGAGCGCAAGGTGAGATTACCATCGAGCGCGAAGCGCGAGATCCGAAAGACGCGCGCCCTAGTCGCGCTCAAACTTGCGAGCCAAGCGCGAAACGCGCGATGAGAATGTGCCCGCGCAGCGGGCCGGTTTTTTTTTTAATACACCTGTCTGTATGGAAATTGATCCTACCATCATAAAATGAGCAATGTTATTTTTCGGAAGTTTCCAACTCCATTCGGATATTTCATAGTTGCTTCGTGGTATCCGAGAGTATTCAAAAAAATATCATTACCGCTGGGTATAGAAGGAGATATATTTTGACGAAAATCCTCTAATGCTATGAATATTCAGAAGATGGGGACAAAAAAGTGATCCAAAACAATGCATATAAAAACTTGGGCCCGAAAGAGTATGAATCGTGAAGAGAAGAAATTTGAATAATTTTCTAACCTACTGTACACTATACCTTCTAGTTCCTACACAAACCCTCCTTGTCGAACTTGTTATACCTCATAAATAAGGATATATCTTTATTTCATCTGATTTTTTCTGACACATTAAAGAAAATATTTTTACACTTTCCTGCAATATAAGTTTATGAATTCGAAGGCAAAACGATTTGAAGTGGAAGTAGAGGCGTTATAATGAATAGAATAATGTTAAGTTTTTAGTTGAAATCTGAACTTCTTCATTGATACATTTTCTTTTTAATTGACGCTTAAATATATCTTCATTAATGTGGTCCAAAAATTTCGTCTTCGAATTTCGATGCAAAACGCCCCAAAAATTTGTTAAAATCCTTCGAAAAATAAATGAATTTTTTTCTTGAAAAAAAAAATAATATTTAGAGCTGGCGCAAGCCCCATGGACTCAACCACGTATTTCCCATAAGAAAATAAGACGTTTTTGTAAATATTATTCAGAATTCCTGATATTAGGTGAATCGAGTTCAAAATTCACCATTTCTCTTTACAATCAGTCACAAAATGCGAATGAAATAATACTTTTCCAATATCAGTTCCATAAGTTTGTTCTATCGGGTCCCAAAAAACCCCCATAAGTGAAAAAATGGGTTTTTCCAGTTTTTTTCGCTGATTTCAGGAAGTCAAAGTTTTTTCTAGAATTTTCAACTTATTTTCAGCGTTTCAGTTAAAGCGGGATAATAGTTAATGAAGGTTAAACAAATAATTGCTCAAACAATTTGTTATTATTTATAACAATATTCCCTTAGAATAATGCTACAAAGTTGCGGTTTTTTCTAGACTCTTGAGCTCTTTGTCTTCTTTTCGCTTGGTGAGGTAATAATTATGCGAGTTGACAAACATGCTTATTTAAACAATTTATTATTGTTCATAACCATTTTCTCTTAGATAAGTGCTAGAAAGTTGTGGTTTTTTCTGATATGTTTAACTTTGCACTGAATGGAATTTGAATGAAATGCAATTGAATTAAATTGGATTGATTTGATTGTTGGTTGAATTAGACGGTTGCCATTTAAAATAAATTATTTTGTTGCTGAAATATCAAATATTATATTTTTGATCAAAAATTCATATTTTAAGGTCGGAAATTTAACTCTATGGTTGAAAATTGAACTACTTTCTTAAAAATTCAATTTTTGCGTTGAAGATCCACAATTTCAGTAGAAAATTCAGAATTGGAATTTCACTAAATGAATTCAGTTTCTTTTTTTTTTTGAATTTTGTTTGAACATTGGGAAAAGAAAAACAATAATAATTTACTCAAAACAATACAATACTATTTAAAATATGATTTCAGGAAAAACCACAAGTTTCTATCATTAAGCAATGAAAATATTATTTGCGGTGATAATAAATTGTTTGAGCAATTATTTTTTGAGCAGGAATGAATTATTACTTCAATCTAATTGAAAAGTAATAAAAAGTTGAAAATTCCAGGAAAAAACCGCAACTTTGTAGCATCATTCTGAGAGAATATTGTTATGAATAGTAACACATTGTGTAAACATTCATTTTTATTAACTTTAATTGTTTATCACCTCGCTGCAACTGAAACGTTGAAGATAAGTTGGTTTTTGGTTTCCAAAAATGGGTTTCAAAGCACGATCGAATATGATCATTCTTTCGAAAGTTATCGAGTTCACAGATCATTCTTTATTATTTTTTGTGCGATCAAAATTAGAATTTCTGATTTTTTGAGAAAATTCAAAAAGTTTTATTCACGCTCTGTAGGACTCTCAAGAAGAAACCTTTTTTTCTTTCTCACTTTCTCCTCAATCTTGCATTATTTGGCTAAAAATTCTTATTTTCGTTTACATTTTTGAATTTTGAAAATGCCATATCTTTGACAAATTTGTTTTCAATAAAAAAAATGATAGGGGTAATTTGTTTCACTCTTCACCTACTACAAGGCACCGTACTCACAATTTTTGAGTCTTGGAAAAAAAGTCCAAAACAATTTTCAAAACCTCCCCCTGGTTTATTTCTGATCCAAGATAGCTGGTAAACGATCTTAACCTGTCTTTTTGGTTCCTCAAAATGGGTGTCAAAGCATGATCGAATATGATCCTTCTCTCGAGAGTTATCGAGATCACGGATTATTTTTCATTTTTTTTTTGTACAATCAAAATTCGAATTCTCGGTTCTTTGAGAAAATTAAAAAAGTTGTATTCGCGATCTTGTAGGGCTCCTAAGAAGAAACTTCTTTATCTTCCTGAATTTTCATTCAATCTCGCGTTATTTGGCTAAAAATTCTCATTTTCGTTTGTTTTTTTGAATTTTGAAAATGCCACAACTTTGACAAAATTGTTTTTATCAAAAAAATGATAAGGGTAATTTGTTTCACTCTTCACGTGCTGCGAGAAACCGTACTCACAATTTTCAAGGCTTGGAAAAAAAAGTCCAAAAAAATTTTCGAAATGCTCCCTCTCCCTTATTTTTCATCCATAATAGCTGGTCAATGAACCCGATTTGTATTTTTTGTCCCTAAGAATGGGTGCCGAAGCACAATCAAATATGGTCATTCCTTCGAAAGTTATCGAGTTCACAGATTATTTTTCATTATTTTTTGTGCGATCAAAATGGGAATTTTCGGTTTTTTGAGAAAATTCAGAAAGACGTATTCACGACCTTGTAGGGCTCCCAAGATGAAATATTTTCTCTCCCTTTGACTTTCTTTCCAATCTTGCTCTGTTTGGCTAAAAATTCTCATTTTCTTTAATATTTTTGAATTTTGAAAACACCATACCCTGGCAATTTTGTTTTTATCGAAAAAAATGATGAGGGCAAATTGTTACACTTTCCACGAGCTACGAGAAATTGTACTTATATTTTTCGTATCTCAAAAAAAAAGTCCAAAAAAATGTTCGAAATGCTCCTCCACTTCAAATTTTTATCCGAAATAGCTGGTTGACGACCTTGACCTGTCTTTTTAGTCCCTTAAAATGTGTGCCAAAGGGCAATCCAATCCGATCATTGTTTCGAAAGTTATTGAGTACACAGATTACAGACTACAGATACATGGATAGACAGACATACATACAGACAGACACCTTCGGAAAAACCATTTTATCAGACTCAGGGGGTCTCAAAACGGGGAGATGTCAGCAAATCCGCGCAAGTCGATTTTTACATAAAACCAATACCTTTTCGTTCAGAATCAAAATGTAAAAACATCAAAAACCAATAAGCAATAGAATTTTCAACAAAACTTGACATTTTTAATTAAGGCTGCTTCTTTAGCACCTTGATTTAGTATTCCGAACAATCAAATTTCAATTATTTGGAAAGTTGCCTTTTAAAATCTGGAGAAACTCTAAAAAAATCCAAAGAAATTTCATGATTTGATTAATAAATTCTCTGAGGAAGAATTTCGAGGAAATAAAGATTCCTTTTTTTTCCAACCTGTGAGCCGTGCCCCAGACCTGGGAACACTGGTAGAGGTGAATGGTCGATAGGAACCTCGCCTCGCAGTCTGGACCATAGCATCGGCTGGGCCGTACAGTCTCACTGACCCAGACGCCTCCCCTCCCCAGATAGCCTTTGAAAACCCACGCTGATAACCTCCGTTGATAGGAGTGGAGGGGGAAAGGGAAGGAGGGGAGCCTGCTAAGAAGAGGCTAGGCTGATCCTATCAACAGGTTGTTACATTGGTACAACGAAAGCAAGGCTACCGCCGACTCCACCACAAAAAACCGGATTACGAATATTGATTATGAAGAGTAAAGTTTTCCTCATCTTGCAATCTTGTCCTTCGATTCAACATCAAGCTACTATATTATTTTGGTATTTAGTGAAATTCAGAATTGTGGAAAATTGATGTTATGATCGATTAGAGCAAATAATTTTTTGAAGATTGTAAAAAAAGGCTTTGCAGGGATTTGAACCAAAAACGCCACTATACATTAGTGGAGCGTTAATAAAAAAGAGATTGAAATTGAACTTGATATTTCTCCAAAAGTTATACCTTTTCTGTAAATGTTAAATTGACTCATAGTAAATGCAGTTGAAAATTACCTTTTTGGTGAATGGGATTGAATGGAAATAGAGTTATATTTTTGAATATTGAAATATTTGATAAATAATTTATTACGGTTTATAGGGCCTCCGTTACCTTTACAATAAGTTCCATAAGTGCCATCTTTCAATTTAATAGTATTCTCAACGTTTACTTTTTATATTCATCTAAATCCTGGTAACCGGACAAACACTTGGCCTGTCCAGTATTCCTCTCAACATTTCACTTTCACTTCTGCCTTCTTCTCTTTCTTCAGTACAAACTTCCAGCACATGTTCTCACGACTCCATTTCATACCCACACATTCTATGTAATTTCTCTTGTTCATCCAGCATCTCCATGCCTCACCAACATCTCCAATTCTATTTCCTGTCATTTTACATTCCCTTTATGAAAACCACATTCTTTTCTTATTCGCTGTCTCTCTGCTTCACATTTTGAGCTTTCTCTATTGCCTCTCCTCTCTATAGACCTAATCTTCTCTACACAAGCACGCTTGTCCGATTTAGCTCACCTCTCTTCTCTTCATCTTCGCTTCAAACTTCCATCCTCTCTTCACTTCCCGAACTACAATTTTCTCTCTGCCCAGTTCTTTCCTCAGCATACAACCCGTACAACACCAGCTTACCTCCCTAACCCACTTCAGGAATATTTCATGAAGACTTCCCACTCTCTTTTTTCTCCTTTCACCACCATGTTCCTACTCCATGGCGCACGACTGTCCATACTAGCACATCGAACATCTGTTTTCATCCTCCAATCATCCTCGAACCTTCTCTTCCTATAATTTAATCTCCTTTGCCTTCCTTTTTAGGCTTCTTCTCTTGATCTACTAGCATAATACTAGACAGAAGCGGGTTCAATGGACAACCTTGTCTGCATCCTCTACCTGTCCGGAATTCATCTCCTTTCTCATTTCCTATCCTCAATCTGATTTTTGGTTCAAATATTTTTTTTGATCTTTTCTATCAATTCTTTATATACTCCCCTTTCTTTTATTAACTGCCACAACAACCCCCTGTTCACTGAGTCGAACGCTGCTTTGAAGTCCACAAGCAAGGCCACAAGTTTCCTTTTTGCCGCCCAAAGTTCATATTCACTAGATAGTTGAGGGCGTAAGTGTTATCAGTTGTTCACATTCCTTCCCCGAAACCCGTCTGGTTGTAGGGTGTACTTTCTCTCTCTTCTGCCTGACTCTCTAGCCTATTCTCCTGTTGTACTTTACCGACATCAGAGCAATACTTCTATGATCCTCTTCCTTTTTACCCTCTCCTTTCTTATTACCGGATTCAATAATCGTGTCATCAATTCTCCAGGCCGTCGTCCTCCTCTCCATACTGTGTTCAAATTCTCCAAATCTCTTCTCTCATTCCTTTGTTCCCATATTTTTACCCTTTCAATTGCTTCCTTTACTCTTCTAGCTATATCGTTTCTATCTCCCCCTACTTCCTCTACTACCTCTTTCTTTTCTTCTCTAACCTTTCTTGCTCCTCCTCCCCTAACAGTCCTCTCAAGCACTCCGCCCATTACTCATTTTCATATCAATATTTACTCCATTCTTTCTTCTTCTTTTTCTATTGATTACCTCCTATACTTTTCCTTCTTTCATCGTATTCTCTGACTCTTCCTTATATCATTACTTTCCCTTCTGCTTCTCTCGTTCAAAATTCTCTTACATCCTCGCTTTCTCCTTTCGTACTCTCTCTTGTGCGTCTCTCCTCTTCATTATTTTCTAACACTCTTATTTATTTTCTCTTTACCTCACTTACGTTCCGTATCTCACCATCCCTTTCTTTATATGTCATCCTCTCTTTTTGTCCTACAGCCTCTTCCAGCTTATTAAACACCCCCTTCATTCTTTCAATTGTCCCGTCTAACCCTCCCTCTTTTTTACCTTCTTGACTATTATTCTTCATTTTTCCCGATTTCCTTCGACTTCTCTCTTTCCCAGCACCCCATGTTTACTTTTCTTACCTTTACTCCTCCCGTCTTACCTCTAAAATGTTTATGACCTACTTTTGATTTCGCTATTACTGGGAAGGGCTCTGAGCCTATCTCGTTCCCCACTTCCATTCTTAGTTTAAGGTTCCTTACCCTCTCTCTTGATTGAATGAAGCCTTTTACTGTTTCTCCTTTCCCTGTGAATGTTATTTTACCATCCTTGTCCCCTTTTGTACTTCACAAATGAACCATCCTGCTCCTCCTATTGAGTTCAGAAGTATCCTACCCTCTCGATCTGTTTCCTTATTTTTCGATAATCTTATGAACACTTCCTTCTATTTATCCCATACGTCGTCCCTAATTTCCATTCCAGGCATCCAGGTAACCCTCAGTCAACACCAGCCCTCTTCTTTTTCTTCTATCCACCTCCTCATAACTTTGCATTCCTCTTCTTCCCCTCTTCTCCTGTAAACGCATACTACTGCTACTCTTTTGCTCCCCGTTTTATTTATTCTCACCATAACTTCATCCTTTCTTTGGCCCTCTTCCTATGATTACTGATTTACCATAAGATTCTTCCTCAACCATGATACTATACCACCCATCCCTGTCCCTTTCTTGTGTTCCTTTCTTGCTCCTTGCATTTTCGAACATATCCTCTTGGTTTCTTTCTTTCTATTACTTTCCGGTCTTTCTCTTCCACGTATGTCTCACTCAACATTTTTACGTCCCCCCTTTCCAAATCTTACAAGAATCCTTTGTCCTCATTTTTTAATCCCGACACTTTACAGAACGCTACACGTACTCCCTTATCAACCCCTTCCGCTCCTCTTCTCCTCGTTTCCAGTCTTTTATTTCTCCTTCTTCTTCGTCTCAAGTCTTCATCTCTCCGTTGATCCATTTTCTATCTCTCCCTATTATAACCCTGCTACCTTCCCTTCTTTCTTCCTATGCACTCTGCCCTATCACCCATTTCCTTCTCCTCTCTTCCTCACTTCCTATTGTCACCAAATACATGCCTTTCATTCCTTTCTCAATCCTCCCTATTCTCCTTACTGTTCCTATCCCTACTTTTGCTTTTATGTCGATAATCACTTTCCTTACCCCTCCCCCTCCTATTCCGCTTTTTACTTCCACCCCCTTGACCACAGCTCTCTTTCTTTTTCTCTTTCTTTCTTCTCATTTCATCTCTCTTTCTATCTGTTTTAAGCTCAAACGTATAATCTTATTCTTCACTTGCGCATTCTTCCCACGTCCATAGTTATTTTTTCTGATTAAAATGCAAACTCCATATATCCTGATAATCAATCTTCTTTCTTAGCCTTCATATTTAAAACAAAATTTTATTATTTCATTCTCATAGTAATTTTTCCTGATTGAAAGGAAAACTACATAGCCTGTTGAAAAAACATTGACAACACATTTGTAGATATTTTTCTGGTAAAGAACTTGTGTCTATTTATTTTTTTCCCCAGCTTTTGTCGAGTGTTCAAAAATTCAATTTTTTCATTTTTCATATAGTTTTTTTCTCTCAATGGAGCAAAAACTACATGTCCTATCAAAAAGTATTTTGTATCAAATTTGTAGATCTTTTTTGATGGCACCATTTTCGTTTTATCAAATTTTTGCGTACCCTGCATGACCAATAAATGAAATTTTTCATTTTTCTTAATTTTCTGTGTGTCCAAGATTTGAATTTTTGATTTTTTGAGGAGATTCAAAACGCTGTAATGATGATCTTGCAGGATTTCGAAGAAGAAACCTTTTTTTATTCTTTCCTTTTTTCCATATCTTGCATTACTTCACTATGAATTCTGATTTTTGTTCATATTTTTTAATTTCGGAAACGCCATACTTCTGGCAATTATGTTTTGAAAAAAAATAAGGAAAAATTATTTCACCTATTACGTTATATAGGGCGATGTTTTGGCAATTTTTTATTTTCGAAAGAGAAAGTCTAAAAAAATTTTAAAAAGCATTTTTTTTTTTATTTTCAGCCAAAATTTCTGGCTAACGAGCATGCAGATAATCACACATGCATACATACATACATACATACATACATACATACATACATACACATTCGTAAAATCTTTTTTATGGGTCGGCAGGGTCTCAAAACGTAAACATTTGACAAGAACGGTGGGAGGGGGAATTTTCAGACATATCTAATACTCTCTCTGAGAAGAACAGAAAAATAGATCTATCAGATCTGCCTTGGTAGTTTCGGAAATTGAAAGGTCAAATTCGTTAGATAGATCTTTTAGGTAAAAATTCAAAAAGTTGAGACATTGCGAGAATTTTCAAGATCAATATTATCAAACTCGAAAATTCTATGTACGATTCATTATAGTGCTCGGAAAGTTAAACAGTTCATTTCGACAACTTTCGATGAAAAAGTACTGTCAGAGTTATTGCATTTTCAAAATTTTAATATACAATTAAAAGTTGAGATTTTAGCATAAGAACGTAAGATATGAAAAAAGTCACGAGATGATGAACGTAGCTTTCTGAGTGTCCTACAACATCATCATAACAACTTTTTAATTTCCTTAAAAAATCGAGGAAAAGTATTTTGGCAGCATCAAAAATGATGGAAAACAGAAAATTTTATTTTGCGACAAAACTATGTAAGATACGAGAAAAAATTATGAGACTATAATTGGTCACCCAAAAACGGTCCAGAAATATGTTTTGACATTACTTTTCGATAAGACGCGGAGTTTTTGTTGTATTCTTCACAAGCAACATTGAGAATAACAAAATTCATCTTTTTCAATCCACACAAGCTAAAAAAGGAACAAGTGGAATGAAGATGTTCCCTAAATGAAGAGTAACAAATGTGTAATGAATTGTTTTGTCACGGGATACGCCCAATAGAAAATGGACTACTGGCACAGTACTGCGCGAGTGCTGGCGCAGTACTAACAGCCAGTACTGGCGCAATGTTGGCCAGACCTTGGTATGATAACTATGTTCGGTACTGTCTGTAAGTACTGCGCCAGTGCTGGCGGACGGTACTGGCTGCCAGTACTGCTGCAGTACTGGACATGAATAGTAGACAGAGTTGAGCCAACACTCATTTTGATTAATAACAAGGGAGCCTTATAATAATCACAAATTTTTAGGAATTTTATTATTTTACAAGATTCTGATGCCACCTTCGCAACAGACTATAAGATACCTAATATTTTTGTCTGATTGTGGGAAAAGGCCATGATTACGTGTGCTGGAATTTCGTCACAAATAGATGCATTTTTCCAGTAAACATACACTCGTGGAAGCTCACCTCAAAGAAATGAATGGAAAACATACTTACAGATACGATATACACATATTTCTTTTGTTCTTTGGAATCGTTGACGATGCTGATGCTTTTCCGTGCACGCTCATACGCCATGTGCTCACATTCTACAACTTACGCGCGCAGGCGCAAGTACTGCTACCGCCATGACATAACGGCGGCCAATTCAAAATTTTCGTAACTTTCAAAACCAAAGTATTAACCAAAACAGGAGAAAAAACACAACTCTATCAGCATGAAGATTGAAACATGCTTTGATCGGAAATAGCTGAAGCTTATAATTAGCTACGCACATTTACAGTTCAGAAGCTCCGATGACTTTTGCAAATTAAAAATTGGTTAGGTCCAATGCGGTCAAACATTCTCCACTTTTTGAATACAGTTCCGAAACACTCTTTTGGATATTGCCTTGATTCTTATTTAGATAAAAAAATAATCCTAAATCAACGGAAACAATCTATTTTACTTTCGAGCAAGACTCAAAGCGTGGTCTTATACTTTGGAGCAGACATATTTGCGATTCTGTGCAATATATTTAGAAGTACTGGTACAGTACTTAACCTGCAATGTTTCCAGTACTGCGCCAGTACTTGTCTCCCAAGTCTTGGCTGGATGTTGGCATGACCACTGGCTCAGTATCGCGCCAGATGTATGTGTCGGTCCAGTGCAGTCATTTACCATTTGGTGTAATTTAAATTTTATTCGTGAAAAATGACTTCAAGCATAGAAAAAATCGCATATGTATAAAAATTACGCAATTCAAAAAGAATTGACGGACGAAAGTTATCCACTCGAAAAGGATCTATAAACTTGTCGTCGATGATTTTTGGATGCAGAACGCGCAGTATCTCTTTTAATCGTAAAAAAAGAAATAGAATTTTAAAAATCTACCTACTGCACGAACAAATCCCAATTGCGCGCCTCGCGCGCGGCCTGCGCGCGTCTTTGGGATTTCGCGCTCGTTTCTCATATAGTGTATTGTGTAAACAGAGTTGCAAATATTTCAAAACATTTAGAAACCTCTACTTTTCTGAATATTATCAAATTCGCTTTAATTTTTTATGAATGAAAGTTTCAAATTAATATACTTGAGATTCCATCCGCCTTGGGGAACACATTCTCATTACAATACTCGCCCTTGAGATTCTTATCTCGCATAACCTTGGCTCGCAAATAGAATTTCTGACTGTGTGAAAATCGTTATCACGATTAAATCGAAAAATATACGATTTATTGGGAAATAATCCAAACATTATTTAAAGATACTTTTGTGGTAAATAATTTTTCTCATTTTTATTTCACCTTATCTCTCAAAGTTTCAACAGTAAATGGGAATTCTCCATTCTATGGAGTGCGTCTTCATGATTAGAATAATAACTATACATCTTTTGAAAGAATTCTCAACAGTTAATTTGTACATCTTTTTAAATAGACCAGTTTTCGATTTCAGCCATTTTTTCGTATTTTTCAGTTTTTCTAAAAACTGGAATTTTTTATTTCAAATAGAATTTTTTACGATTTGAAGAAGAACTATGCACCAATTGAAAAAATGTCCTGAACAAAATTTGTAGATTTTTTGGGAGCAATAATTTCCCCTCTTAACATTTCTTTGCGGCTTGGATAGTTTGAACGGAAACGCGCATTTTTAATTTTTGAAAAAGCTTTTTTGATGGATAAAACCAGAGCCGTTGGTAGAAAATAGCTGGTTAAAGGAACTCGTACATTCAGAGGTGGCGCAAGCCCCATGAAGTTCAACACGTATTTCCCATAAGAAAAAAATACGTTTTCCTTCATTTCTGTTGAGAATCTTCAATATCAGGTGAATCGAATTCGAAATTCACAATTTTTCTCACAATTAGTCATAGAATGCTTAAACAATTTATCATTATTGCTTATAATATTTCCTTTGCCTAATGATGGAAACTTCCAGTTTTTTCTAAAATTTTTAACTTTTTGCCTATTTTTCCCTTGAAATGAGGTAATGTTTCAATGAATTTAACAAAGCTTTTTGTGCACTTTTTACTTAGTGAGGTAATAATGATTGCGAACAGGCGAGGGCTGGACAGGCTTCTGCTGGAACGGCTGCTTTTCAATCGCAATAGCTCAAAAAATACTTGACAAAAATATTCTGTTTACGAAGAATTAAAAAGCAACCCTTATTTAATAGAAAACGACCATAATCCTGAAATCGATTTTTTGCTCTTCAGTCCCTTTCTTCGGAGCGCGTTACAATTTATTATTGTTAATAACCATTTTCTCTTAGATAACTTTTTTTTGAACATTGGAAAAAGAAGAAAAATTATTAACTTAAAACAATACAATACTATTTGATATATTATTCTCTCTAATGTTTATTTATCATTCGCTCACAACTAAAAAGGTGAAGCAAAGGTAACCGTTTTAGAAAAAACCGAAACTTTTTAGCACTAATTCAAGAGAAAATAGTCATAAACAATAATATTTTCTGAACCATTGTTTTTATTAAATTAAATTAAAAAATAACTCACTCCAAGGGAAAAGTGAGCAAAATGTTTAAAATTTCAGAAAAAAACCTCAAGTTTCTATCATTAAACAGAGGAAATCTTATTAGCAATGTTAAAAATTTTTTTAAACAATTATTTTTCAACATGAATCGATTATCACTATAATCTTATATGATATAATCTTATCTCATAATCTTATTGGAAAAATTAAATTGAATAATCACTTAATTTGAGTAAAAAGTGGCCAAAAATTTGTAAATTTCAGAAAAAACTGGAACTATGTAGCATTATTCTGAGAAAATATTGTTATAATTTATAAGAAATTGTTCAAACAATTATTATTATTGACTTAAATTGAGTTTTACCTCGCTCTTACTGAAACGTTGAAAAAAAGTTGAAAAATTCAGAAAAAACATTTACTTTTTAACCCTTTCCTGAGAGAAAGTTGCTAAAAACAATGATAAATTGTCTTAAAAACGTGGATAAACATCTAGATATCAGTTTCAAGTAGTATTCCATGTATTTGAAACAATCTGCGTTAAAAAAACCCGCAAAACATCATGATTCGCGCCAAAAACTCGAAAACCCTATTTTTCCATTTATGAGGGTTTTTTGGGACCTTGTAAAATAGACTCATGGGGGTGATATTTGGAAAGTAATATTTAGTTCGCATTCTGTGACTTATTCTTAAGAGAAATGGTGAATTCTGAACTCGATTCACCTATTATTGAGAATTCTAGATAAAATTTATACAAACGTCTTTTTTTCTTTTGGGAAATACGTGTTAAACTCCATGGGGTTTGCGCCACCTCTTAATACTATTAAACAAATATATATACATTTATCTTTTTGTAGATTCGAACAAATTTCCGGCCTTTTCGCACAAAAATTCGATAAAAGAAATTTCTAATGCATTTATGGACCACTCCACAGTGGTTCAAACCCCCAAATTTCCGGTCAAAACCTCGAAAATCGGCACTTTCAGGTCGAGATGAAATTCACTGTACGTGTATAAGGTGCATCTCTGTCGAGAAATCCAAAAGAGCAGATTTTCATATTTATTAGTTTCGACAAGATATACGTTCAAAGTCGAGCGTTCCTTCGAACACTTGTCACGCAGCTGAAAAGTCTCGCGCGTCTGAGTAAAATGCGAATGTTGAAAAAAGGTAGTTGCAAGTTGACCAGTATTTCCTTACCTAATAGATTTCAATAGTCAAGGTATGTAGGATATTTCTGTACGAGCTTGAAGTAAAAATGATAATGCAGGCGTCTGCTAGAGATGTCGGAATGCTCGCGCTCCTCTTTCTACTTCGCGCAGTAAAAATTCGGAAATTCGGTTAAGGATAAGTTATCAAGGCCGCACAAGGCCGCTTCGATTCTTACCGTGTTGTACACGGGAAGGTGTCTCTGGAAAAGTGACGTTGAAATTTTGTGCCCTAGATTGCCCGTCTTCTTTTGAGGACGATTTCTTTGAGGCGTGCGCCGCACTGTTTCACGTGCCCGGCATGGCGCATAGCGAGGGGCTCGTCGCATGGGCGATACGGGAATTAGGAGGGAGCTTTCAAGATTTTTTCGTACGGAGAAACTTCAGAGAATACTAATCCCTGTCGTCGAATGTTTTGACCAAATCCTATCTTATTTGTACACGATGATCACCCCGACTTTCTTTGAATATATAGAGACAAATAAACTTATTTTTCTAACAATACTTCGATCAATATATTGATGTAAGTGTTAATCCGAAAGAATAGTTTTTCTATGGGCTCGTTCTGTCTGTTGCTGGTGTCGTCGTTGTCGTTGTCGTCTGCATATCGGTTTCTTTTTGAAAGACTATTCAGATTGCATTCCGCTTTGGAACACGTTCAAAGGGTTAAAAAAGAAATTTCAAGTTCGTTAACCAGCATTTTTTGATCAACGAATCTGATTCAAGCCATAGAAAAATATTCTGGAAAATTAAGAATTCTATTTTTCGATCAAACGATAGAAGGTACGCCAAACAAATTATAATTGAAAAAATTCCCATCCAATAAAGATGTACAAATTTGTTTTTTAACATTTTTTTATAAGGTGCGTGGTTCTTTTCAACAAAAATGATATTGAAAAGTGGAACATTCTTTTTTTGGGTAATCTGTACGAGGAAGGGAGAAAATCTTGAGGAGCAAGATGGTTAGACTTAAAAAGATCTAGAAATTGTCTCTAGAATATTTTTTATCGGAGGCATATTATTTGTTCGAATCGTGAAAAAAAAGCATTGGAAATATAAAAGTCTAGTTTTCCGCAAAACTATTCAAGATGCGATAGAATTCTAGAATAACTTATTTTCATCAATTTTCTGTCTCACCCTCCGTCGTTTCAATGAAAATTCCATTATTCCATTTTTAAATTTATTTTTCCTGAATAAAATGAAAACTACGTATCCCGATGAAAAAACGACTGATAATACATCAGTGGATATTTTTATAAAAATGAACTTTCGTTCATGTTTTTTTTCCTCACCTTTCATAGTATGCCTAGCAAATGAAGTCTTAAATTTTCCTATTTTATACTTTTTAAGAATAGAGCAAAAACCACTTGTCCTATCAAAAAACAATTTTTACCGAATTCGTAGATCTTTTTTGTTGGCACGATTTTTGTTTCATCAAATTTTTCCGTACCTTGCATAGTATGATGAATAACAGGAATTTTCTCTTTTTCATTAATTTTTTTCACGACCAAAATTTGAATTCTAGAATTCTTGAAAAAATTAAGAAATTTTTAATGATAATCTTGTGAGGCTCTCAAGAAGCAACATTTTTTTCTCGTGTTTTTGTTTCATGTCTACGGGAAACCGTACTCACAATTTTTGAATCTTGAAAGAAATAGTCAAACAAATTTTCTCAATTCTCTAACTCTTTGAATATCCTTCCGAAATAGCTGGCTAACGAATATGACCTTCAATTTCTGACATCAAAAGAGTGTACTAATAGTAAATCCAATGGATCAGTTTTTCGAAAAGTTATCGTGCTCACACATAGACATACAGACATACACACAGACGCATTCGCAAAAAACTGTTTTTCGGGTCTCAGAACCTAAAAATTTGACGAGAACGTGTTGGAGGGGGGGGGGGGGGGGTTGGGAGGGAAG
>WSXT02242685.1:0-15523 GCA_011762715.2 Neuroterus valhalla | reverse complement strand
GACCACTGGGAAGGCCGAGAATCAGGTGGAGGGATAATTTAAAAAAAGATTTGGTAGAACTAGGATATGATTATAATAAGTGAATGGATGATGCACAGGATAGGGACGCGTGGCGGTCTCGGGTAAATGAGGCAATGAACTTCCGAGTTCCAAATGCTGATAAATAATAACAAGGAACCGTACTTACAATTTTCGAGTCTTGCAAAAAAAAGTCCAAAAAAATGTTCAAAATGCTCCCCCACTTTCATTTTTTATCCAAAATACCTAGTTAACGAACTTGACCTGTCTTTTTGGTCCCTCAAAATGTGTGTCAAAGGGCGATCCAATCTGAGTAGTCTTCCAAAAGTTATCGAGTATGCAGACGCCAACGACGACAACGACGACGACGACGACGATGACAACAGACAGACAGACACAAACGTGAAAACTATTTTTTCGGAACCAGGAGGTCTCAAAACGTGGACATTTCATAAATTACGCGAAAGTCAATTTTTACATAAAACCAATACCTTCTCATTATGATGAGAATGTAGAAAGACAAGCCAACCTTATTCAGTCTTCTTTATTAAAATTTGAACCTAAAAAAGAATTGATTTTTGTGTATTCAGTAGGGAAATTCTAGAAACAACTCGTGTTATAACTGGTGCACACTATGTGTCCTGAATGCTATATATCCTTCTCACAAATAAAAAAATGAGTAACGCTGTGCGGTTTGAAATCCTTTATGAAACTTATATTTTTAACCTGACTGAAGAAAGCCATTTTCAGTAAAGGAATTACCACACAGCACACTTATGAGCTGGATTCATTTTGGATCCTACAGGGCAATTAAAGTCTTTGGAAAATTCTGGTCTATTGGAGAAAGCACCTCGAATTCTGAATTCCGCAGGACTATGAGTATCATTAGTAACAACGTATTTTAATTCATCTGGTTTGTGTACGGTACACCAAGTTTGAGCTGCATTGATCCAGAAAAGCTGTGATTGGGTATAGTTTAATCCAGGCAATTTGGCTTCAG
Source organism: Neuroterus valhalla (assembly GCA_011762715.2). Classification (NCBI taxonomy): domain Eukaryota; kingdom Metazoa; phylum Arthropoda; class Insecta; order Hymenoptera; family Cynipidae; genus Neuroterus; species Neuroterus valhalla. The sequence continues at coordinate 14,505 of WSXT02242685.1, read as the reverse complement.
GACCATTTTTATCCACCCATTGTTGATAGGCTAAGTATGATTCTTTGATTCCTCCATTATATGCGATATTTTCCAGTTGCGTGTTGTAGCCATTCAACTGAAAGAAGTTAAACAATGTTTACTCTTCGTCATAAATTTATTCTCTCTGATCCTATAATTTAAGAAACAAATGAATAGGGCACAACTTACTCGTAAATTGACTTCTTCAACAGTATAATTGCTGTACTGATTAATGATGCAATCAGCTCTTTCAAAATAATTTTTTTGTGTGTCTCCAGTCCACCATTCCATAGGGTTTCCTTCTTTATCAAACTGACTACCCTCTAGGCCAAAACCATAGGTGATTTCGTGTGCAATAATTGAACCAATCGCAGCGTAGTTGAGGTATTGAGGGTGATCTTTACTAAAGAAGTTGTCTTGCAAAATTCCAGCTGGGAGATCTAACAAATTTAAGGTTAGGTTTAAATTTTGGAATAAATAATTTCAAATAAAAGAAATTATAAATTTAAGGGCATTGCACAAACCGACTCTAGAATTTTTATGTTCCCTCTACGGTTACGCCAATGTATTTTCACAGCAGACCATATGTCTGCGCGGGTGCTGGCAGATAAATTTCAATTCCACACCAGGAATTTGATGATTATGCACAACTACGGCATTTGTGAAACATTTGCGGGCGAGACATCATATTCTAAAAAACCCAACTACAACTCCATGAAAAAGAATTCCGTGATTGATAACGCACAAAGCCGTAGTTTGGGGCCAAAATTCAACAGCACCATACAAAAATGATGAAACTTGACATTTCGAGCGTCAGACATTCACTGCAGCGCCATGAAAGACACGTTACTAAACGGAAATTTTTATAACTCGCGTACTCACACGATACCGCGTGGGAGGCGATGATACATGAAACTATAGCTGGTAAAGTAGTGCTCGCAATGAATAAATAGTGATGACAATAGGTATAAAATTGAAACATTTCTGCATAAACAAATATCGTAATGGTTTTTCAGATAACTTTTTATAGTTTTTCATTGTTTATAACAAAAAAGAATAAATTCGTCGTTTCTAGTAAACGGAAACTCCCAGAAATTTAGAACTTCAGAAAATATAGAAATTCGTTTCTCCATTTGATCTTCCTCAAGTTTCAAAAACAAATATTTACAAGTTATCAACCCATAAATAAATAGATTAGGTACTTTATAAATTTTTCCAATTTTCAATATGAATGAACATGCAATTCGGCCAGGTTTAGATCTGCTTTGCACATTTATTTATAATTCTTAAAAAAATATTTCTGAAAATGGCTGATCTATAAATAAATTAGTTCTCGCAAAGAATAAATGGGATGAATAATTTGTTTCTCGATAAATGAATATTGAAATAGTTTTTCCACGTAATTTTTAGTTTTGCAGACTTTATAAAAAATTTTTATAATTTGTTCCCATCAGATTAGCAAAAACTGATTTGCAACTTATCAATTTATGAGAAAACGAAATTTCCCGAAATTGTACGAAGACGCGTGCCGCGACTCAGGATTTCCAGAGTCGTACGATTACTCATGTTGAATTTTATTTCTAGGGCGCCAACCACCGAGGGTAAACTCGGGTGATGGCTTGACAACCTTTATTGAAAAATCCCACTGTTTAGAAATATTTTTCACAAAAGTATGAATACATTTTCAAAAAAATTACAAAGTTTACCAGATTATTGTGGACTTTGGAGAATTGAGAATCACCGGAAAAAACGAATCCAACATTTATTTATTGCGATAGGTACATTATTTATAAATCAGCTGACTTTTGAAATACTTTTTCAAAAATAATAAATAAGTAGGCAAACGAATTCTAAACTTGGCCAGATTGCAAATTCATTTTTATTGAAGATTGAAGAAATATATAAAGTATTAAATTTGCTCATTTGTGAATAGATATGTTGCAAATTAGTTTTTGCTAACTAGATAAAAATCAAGTACATACATCAATTTAAAAATTCATAAAAATTGAAAACTTCGATCTTCGTATCCATTTGCAATAAATTATAAAGTTCTTCTTAGTTATAAACTATGTACAATTATAAACAATCTTCTAGAAAAACTATTTAATTTTCTTTTATCGATTGTGACGAGAGCTAAAGACCTCTAACGATAATATCTGGTACGTGCCGCATATCAGTGCCGTATTTGTAGGTTTATTTCACTTCTAGGAAAATACATATACTACAAATTTTATAAACTTAGAAATATTTATTTCCAAGTTATAAATAAATTTGCAGAAAAATTGTAAACCTGACCAAATTTTATTGTAAATCTATTTATATGGAAGATAGGAAAAAGGGTTGAATTTGCTCATTTACAAATTTATGAGTTACAAATGAGTTTTTGCTAATCTGATGGAAACAAATTAAAGATATTTTTATAAAGTCTCCAAAACTAAAAATTACGTGGAAAAACTATTTAAATATTCATTTATCGAGAAACAAATTATTCATCCCATTTATTCATTGCGAGAACTAATTTATTTATAAATCAGCCATTTTCAGAAATATTGTTTCAAAAATTATAAATAATGTGCAAAGCAATTCTAAACCTGGCCAAATAGCATGTTCATTTATATTGAAGATTAGAAAAATTTATAAAGTACTGAATTTATTTATTTATATGTTGATAAGTTGTGATTTTTTTTTTAAACTTGAGGAAGGTCCAATGGAAGAACGAATTTCTATATTTTCTAAAATTCTGAAATTCCGGAAGTTTCCATTTACTAGGAACCACAAATTCATTCTTTTTTGTTATAAAATAATAAAAATTGTAGAAAATTATCTGGAAAAACAATTACAACATTTGTTTATGCAGAAATGATTCAATTTTATACCTATTGTCTTCACTATTTATTCATTACAAGCACTACTTTACCGGCAATAGATTCAGGTATCATCGTCTTTCATGCGGTATCATGTGAGTTAGCGAGTTATGAAAATTTCCATTCGGTAACGTGTCGTTCATGGCGCTGCAGTGAATGTCTGACGCTTTAAATGTCAAACTTTCATAATTTTCGGATAATGTTGTTGAAGTTTGGCCTCAAACTACGGCTTTGTGCGTTATCGATCGCGAAATTCTTTTTTATGGAATTATAGTTGAGAGTTTAGGAATTTGATGTCTGGCCTGCGAATGTTTCATGAATGCCGTAGTTGTGCATAATCATCAAATTCCTGGTGTGAAATTGAAATTTATCTGCCATCACCCGCGCAGACATATGGTCTACTGTGAAGATACATTGGCGTCGCCACAAAAATTCTAGAGTCTGTTTGTGCAATGCCCTTAACTAAGAGTGGTTAATTAATTCAATGAGACATTCGTGGCTTATAACCAGTATATATTTTTGATGTTTCAATAACGACAACGCGTTATTTTTCAAATATCATTGTCAAAAGAAGTATCATCAAATATCTATGAGAATCCATGATTTCACAAGTTGTAGGGAATAAATATTAATATTTACCTCACTGATTAAATGAGGATTTAAGAAAAAACCATAAGTCCAGCAAAGAGTTTCCAATGATGCTTGTTACTTTGAACAATGCTTTATAAAATAAGCATGTTAAATGAATAAGTTACATAATCTTTGTTGAAGTTCTTTTTTTTTAATTTTTTCAATTTGGACTGTTATTAAACGTCATTTTATTGTGATAACAACTAAAATGTCGTTGTAAAAATTACAACAATCCTTAGGATAACATCCTAGGATTGTTTAAACTGTAAAAAATACATTTTAATTAATTTTTAAGGCCGGACGAAACGTGCCACTTTATAGGTTAGAACTTATGACAAAATATAAGGTTGAGTTAAAATGTCATGTGACTAATTGAATCTTCAAAATTTGGAAAAAGAATTTTGTTAAAAGTATTTTCAACAGAAAACACAATTCGGATATTACTTTTCTTATTGAAGATTCCAAAAAGAACTTCATCAAAACCTTTAATATATGACAATACTATACTTTTGTTTTGATTCTAAAAGTTTTCTTTTTTTTTATTGGAGTTTTTCATTTCAATAATAGACTTATAACGTTCATCGATCTTCATTTTTAATAAATATAATGGATGTCCGTTTTTAGGTGAGGTATTTTTTACAATATTCAAATTTTCCTTATTTATTCTTTATTCTTAACTTTTTGGAAGATATTTATTCCATATACTTTATTTTTTGGCATAAAAATTAATGTTTCATCAATGTATCGATGGTAAAAATGATATTATAGTCTAAATTTTTCAGAATTTGTTTTTCTATATTTTCCATGACAATGTTTGCAGCTTCGGACTAACAATGGGGTCGCCAATTTCAGCAGCTGCTGAAAACATTGTCATGGAAAATATAGAAAAATAAATTCTGAATAATTTAGACTATGACATAATTTTTTACTACATATACATTGATGATACATTAATTTGACTTCCAAAAAATAAAATAGATAAAACGATTGACGATTTCGCTTCGCATCACCCAATTTATAATAAGATTGGTGTTATTTTTGGTTTTGTGGATAGAGCTATCATATCATCTGATATAAGACATCATGCAGAAAATTTGAATATTGTAAAAAATACCTTACTTAAAAAAAGAATATCCATCAGATTTGTTAAAAATGAAAATTGATGAACGTTATAGGTCTATTATTGAAAAGAAGAACTCAAATAAACAAAAAGAAAATCTTGAAAAGCAAAGCAAAATTATAGTAATGACATGTATCAGAGGTTTTGATGAGGTTCTTTTTAGAATCTTTAATAAAAAAGTAATATCCGAATTTAGTTTTCTGTTGAAAATACTTTTGACAAAGTTCTATTTACAAATTTCGAAGATTCAATTAATAAATTCCATAAAGTTAAGATCATTTATAAAATATCATTTTTAAATTGTGATATGACATACATTGGACAATCTTCAAGGTATTTAGGTATCAGAACTAAAGAACATGAGAAATTTGTAGAAAAAATAAAGATAATACAGCATTAGCAAAACATGCTTTTTCAAAATCACATAATTTTGATTTTGATGTTGAGAATATTAAAATTTTAAATATAGAATCGATTAAAAATAAAATAATAACGTTTGAAATTATATATATAAAGAACGTTTTGTCCGTCCTTTAAATGTTATTAAAATGTAACATTTACAGTTTAAGCAATCCTAGGATATTATCCTAAAGATTCTTGCATTTTTCACAACTACATTTTAGTTCCTATCTCAATAAAATTACGGTCGATAACAGTTCAAATTGAAAAAAAAAATTTGAAAAAAAAGAACTTCTTCGTAGGTTATGTAACCTTATCATTTAATGTTCGTCTACATTCTACTTCGTCTACATTCACATTTTCAATTCTGACTGATTTGTAAACTTATTCGTTTCATATTAAAAGAGTTTAGGTGCTTATTGTCCTGCTTTCAACATTCGAACAGAGAATTCTATCATTCCAAACACTATATAAATTTGGGATGATTCAACTTCTGAGGAATTTTCATTTGAAATTGTTCAACTATCAAAGCTTGATTATTAAATTATGGAATCGTAACTACTTTTAATTCGAAATTTAATTATTCTGAAAATTTAAATCTGAAATATAAATTGGGGAATATTCCACTCCAAGTTCATTCAATTTGAAAATGTCGTTGAATGTTCTAGAATCTGAAGTAATCCAATTTTGATAGCTTTTCATCCGAAATTTTCAAATTAAAACTGAAAATATGTATTTGTAAACTTTGAATCTGAAATAATCCAATTCAGAACGCTTCCATATGAAGATTTTCTTCAAAATGTTGAAAAACAAATATAATTTGAAAATTTGCATATTTGACCGATTTTCATTCGAATCTATTCAACTTCAAATTTATGACAGCTTGAATGGTTACTGTCCTATTTTCAATTTTTGAATTGAAGATTATGAAATTCATTTGAAAATTCAAAGGATCTCAAAATGGAAGCAGCATGTAGAATTGCATAATTTGAGAATTAAATTTTAAAAAAGGGACAAAATCAAATTGTAAGTACTTGAAGTGGAATAATTTTCAATATAGAAAGGTTCACAATCGAAAAATTTTAGATTTAAATTAGAACAATAGGATGAACGGAAATGGAAAAGTTTTCAAATGTTATCATTCGTGAACAAATTCCAAGATTAGAACAAAGCAAAATTTATTAAATTTTCGGAAGCGAACAATTTTAAGTTTATAATTTGCAGAAAGGATAAGGAGCGTTTACACTTTTTGAATTCGGAACTGAATGAGTTCGAATTAAAATCTGTCAAAGATGCAAATTTTCGAATTTACTAAGAAATTATAACATTTCGAAGAAATATTCATTTAAAAACATTCCAAATTGAATTAACTTCAGATCAAAGCTTAAGAAATAGGACAATGCCAAGTTGAGACGCGCAGTAATTAACATTTTGACAACTTTCAAAGTTTGATCATTACAGATTCAAATTTTCAAAATGGAATGATTCCAAATCGAAGTAATCAAAATTCCATCTTTTCCCAATAAGGTGTTAAAAATCGAACGATTCCAATAAAAAATTTCTCAAAAATTGAATAATTCCAAATTCATGAAGTGCTTGAACTCATATAATTACTAGTTCAAAGTTTCAAGATAGGACAATAAACACTTGAACTTTTTCATTTTTAAATTGAATAAGTGCGAATGAAAATCTGTGAACATTGGAAATTTTCGAATTAGAATTTGAAAATTTGGTTCCGAATCGCTTAAAAATATGTGAATAAAGCTTTATCATCTATAGAAATAAAGTTGGAAAATCCATATCTATTTATATATGTTCATATGTGTGGTAAGGTTTTCGTGTTATAAAGAATTGAGACGAAAATTGAAGAATTGAGATTAAAAGTTCCGATTCATCTCCGGAGCCTCGTTATCTAGTAAAAAACAAAAAAATGTTGTTTAATTGCATCTATTTGCGCATTTTCTATCTTCACTCTAGATTTAGTGATTTTTCATCTGAAATGATAAATCTTTGTCAAAATAAAAATTTTGTTTCAGGGGTAATTCAACTTTTAAACAAAAGCAATTTAAATCTTGAATTCAAAAAACTTGAACCCCACCAAAAAAGATTAATTTTCAACGAAGAAAAAAAATCCCTCAACAAAAACATGATATTTTTGTATTTCTTAAAAAAAAAAAAATTTCCAAACTGAAAAGTTCAACTTTGGCTGGAAAGACATATCTATTTACCCACAATAATTTTTAACAAATAAGTTAGATATTCGACAAGACAAGATGAATTTCCAACTGGAAATTGAATTGTCACAAATTGTGAAATTTCTGATTGTAAACGCCAAGTTTCAATACGAATAAACGAATTGATAACAGCAAATTCAAAACATTATATTTCAATAAAAATAGATTCAATATTTTATTAAAAATTATTGAATATTCAATTGGATAGATAAATTTCTAACTGAAATGATAAATCTTTATTTACAAAACGGAATTTCCAGCAAATAAGTCCAGCTTTCAAATAGGCATTTAAATATCCAGAAGAGCAATTTTATTTTTGACAATCAAGTTATTTCTCCCAAATCAAAAAAATTTTCCAACAAAAAGTAGAATTTAAAAAAAAAGGATTACTTTTTAATGAAATTCTTTAGTTTTAAAGTTGACTAACAAAACCAATAAACAAACAAAATTCCAACCAAGAAGTTTAATCAATTATTTTAAGATGATGATCTTGCCTATTACTTTTCCAAGAAATATTTTATTATACCGGTGCCCCGGTAGCATAATTGGTTAACGTCCCACTCATGTATAGTGGCGATCCCGGTTCAAATCCGGGCCGCGGAAGATTTCTTCTCATTTCTCTAAAATAGTTCTTGGACTAGTAATCGGCAGAATTATCATCTTAAATTAATTGATCAAACTCCTTGGTTGAAATTTAATCTTTTTCGATACAAACTAAAGTATTGGTTGAAAGTTGGATTCAGCACTTGAAATAGGAATTTGTCTTTATGGTTCAGAATTCGAATATTTTGTCGAAAATTCGTTTTTTTTTTCTTTGGTCAAACATCACTTTGTGGCAAAAAAAGCAACCATCCCATTTTGAATTGAAAATTGCTCGGGTGCTCGGTCAGAAAATTGTCTTTTTTTTTTAGAAAATTCAAATTTTTTATTGAAAATCTACATTTGCCTGTTGCAACATTTTTTTCGCCCAGAATTTCAACAATAAACGATTTTCTTTTCCCGTAAATATTTGAGATTTTTTCGTTGGAATTTTGTTTGTTCGTTGGTTTTGTAAGTCAAGTTGAAAACTAAAGAATTTTATTGGAGAGTAATCATTTTTTATTTGAAATTCTACTTTTTCTTGGAAAATTTTTTGATTTAGGAGGAATGACTTGATTGTCAAAAATGCAAATGCCCTTCTGAAAATTTAACTGCCTATTTGAAAGCTGAACTTATTTGCAAGAAATCCCGTTTTATAAATAAAGATTTATCATGTTATTGTTTAGGGATTTTTTTCTTCGTTGAAAATTAATCTTGTTTGGTGGGGTTCAAGTTTTTTGCATTCAAGATTTAAATTTCTTTTGGTTGGTTGAAAGTTGGATTATCCCTGAAACAAAATTTTTACTTTGACAAAGATTCATTATTTTTAATTAAAAATCACTAAATCTAGGGTAAAGATAGAAAATTCGCAACCAGAATACTAGATCAAACAGTCGACAGTTAAAAACACACAACTGAGCTCATTTCGGTCGATGATTGTAGCTGTCAAAATATTCGAATCAAATTTCTTCGATAGCGGGATCGACGATTCGTGGAACTTTTTGTTCGGCTCTTGTTGGCGCCAGGCCGAAGCCGAAGTCAGATTGTGTGCGTGAAGTGTACCCACTTAGATCCACGCGACGCACATTCGTACAATCTTTAGAGTCAACATTTATTTACCGACGTGGTTTTCGACATGCAGTATTCTGCACCACCAAACGAGTCTTGGATACAAAAATCGATATCACGGATATATCAATAATATGGACCTATTCTGAACAAGTGGCCGCTAAGGTCGCTACCTTATTACCAGTTGACATTTCTAATGCATTGTTACTCTCTATGTCTCTCTGATTATAAATTCAATAATCTTTTGTCAAACAGAAACAAGGCTTAAGAAGGATGCAGATCTGCGTCGAAACAAGTTGTCGTTATTAAAACATCCAAAATATATACTAGTGATAAGTCGCTAATATCGCATTGAGTTATGTTTGAATTTGCGTAATTTCTAATAATTCAAATACGTTGAGATTTTAAAAAACTTTGCAAATGACTTAAACTCACCGATGCTGTTCTCTTCGGTATGATAAGCAGCGTCTATAACAGCGGCATCACTAAAAGACGACCAGTCCAAATTATTGACAGGTTTCCTAAGTTCCCTAAAGGAAAAGTCCTGCATAAAATTCGACACATTTGCAGCTGCTTCAAGATAATTGTCTGGGGTTATTTCCAGATCTTTGTAGAATTCCTCAAGTTTTTTGCCATCGAGAAATTCATCAGGATAAGCAATGTGACTTTTTAGGGCCTCAGCTTTCTCCGAAGCAAACTCCCTAGATCCTTTGCTCATCCATTCGACCTTAAACCAAAATAAAAGGCATAACAATGAAAATAAAAATGATGAAAAAAATCGAAATTCCTGAACATTCCATATTTCAAAGATTAACTTACTTCTTGCATACTTTTCTTGAACTGCTGGACAATATTACGGATTAATTCAACAGCACTTTGCTTGGAAGCTTCGCTGACGAATTTTCTAACATACTGAGCATTGATGCTCAATCCCAGGCTTCCCATTGTCATTTCAAAGCACTCTGCAGATCTTGAAGCCATTTCAGTTGGAGCACCACTGATCTCTCTTAAGAATTTGAGTTTACGATTTCGAATTTCATTTGTCAGATACATCGTGTTCTCATCAACAGCTCTTTGGAAAAAGTAATTAGCTTGAACCCTTTTTGGAGTTGCTTTCATAACCGCCTCAAATTCTTGGAAGAAAGAGGGCATGTTCACTATTATCAATTCACTATCATCAATCTGAAGGATTGGCATTACAATTGCATTGAAATATTTGACCCATGGAATACTTGGATATTTTTGTGAGAGCTCTCTCACTGTCAACTGCATAGCAGTTTGACTCAAATCGGTTTGTTCTCTGTATGGTGAAGAAATCTGAAATTTACATGTTAGTTAGTTTGAACTTATCGAATTACTTTCCTCCTATTATTATGAGATTATAGGGAATTTTAAAAATGAATAAAATATATAAATTAAAATATATTCTTCTTCTGTCCCACTTTGTTGATTTCGATATCTTATCATTTTCTCCGAAAATTGGCTCTACTTCTTTCGGAGCAGTATATTGGCAAGCGTGTCCCTTTTCCAAACAAATCTTTGTCCCGGAATAACATCGGAAAAATGTGTGAAATTCCCGAATAATTCCATTTTATAACACATGCATGATTTCAGGCTTTTTCGATGCCTATGAGGCGGGGTCATAGCTCTACTTTTTACTCCCAAGGGAGTGAAAAGTGACGTAAGAAATGAATAATGAAAATTATACACCTATAAGCTTTCATTTTACGATAATCATCCCGCTTACCGTAAAAACTTCGAGGAAATTTTGTCTGAAATAATGGAATTTTACGGTACTTTATGGAAAGTTGTCATACATAACTTGGAGAATAACCGTAAATAACCGGAAATTTCCGGGAATTCATGATAATTTTTTAATTTAATTTTGGGTGAATTATCGTGAGTCCCCATAAATTATCCGTGAAATTATTATAAATGTCTAAACATTTTCACAGATTTCCGGAAATTTATAGAAATTTATAAAATAAATTTTGGGTAAGTATTGTAAGTAACCATAAAGAAAATATGAAATTACTATGAATGACTGAAAATTTTCATGAATTTCTGGACATTTATAGAAATTCTTCAAATTGAATTTTGGGTGATTTATGATGAGTCACCATATTTTCCTGTAAAATTACCGCAAATTACCGAAAGTTTCCATTAATTTCCAGAAATCAATAGACAATTTCCTAATTTTATTTTGGGTTAGTTATTGTAAGTCACCATAAATTACCTGTGAAATTACTATGAATGACCACGAATTTTCATCAATTTCCGGAAAATTATAGGAATTTTTCAAATTGAATTTTGGGTGATATATGATAAGTCATCATATTTTCCTGTAGAATCACCATGAATAACCAAAAATTTCCATGAATTTCCGGAAATTTCTGGAAATTTTTTAATTCAATTTTGGGTTAATTATCGCGAGTTACCATGAATTACGTGTGAAATTACTATAAATGACCGGAAATTTATAGAAATTCTTCAAATTTAATTTTGTGTGATTTATGGTAAGTCATCATATTTCCCTGTAAAATTAACAGAATTTCCGGAAATTTTCAAATTCAATTTTGGGTTAATTATCCTGAGTCATTATAAATTACCTGTGAAATTACTGTAAATGACCGGCGACTTCCATAAATTTCCGGAAATTTATTGAAATTATTCAAATTAAATTTTAGGTGATTTATGCTGTGTCACCATATTTTCCTGTGAAATTACCATAAATTCCCGAACGTTTCCATAAATTTCCGGAAATTTCTAGAAAATTTTCAATTCAATTTTGGGTGATTTATGGTAAGTCACCATATTTTCCTGTAAAATTACCATAAATAATAGAAAATTTTTCAATACAATTTTGGGTTAGGTATTGTAAGTCCCCATAAATTACCTGTGAAATTACTATAAATGACTTCGAATTTCCATAAATTGCCGGGAATTTAAAAACATTTTTTAAATTGAATTTTGGGTGATTTATGATTGTCATCATATTTTCCTGCAAAATTACTATGAATGACAGAAAATTTCAATAAATTTCCGGAAATTTATGGAAATTTTTTAAATTAAATTTTGGGTGATTTATGGTAAGTCTCCATATGTTCCTGTAAAATTATCATATATGACCAAAAATTTCCGTAAATTTCCGGAAAATTATGGAAATTTTTAAAACTGAATTTTGGGTGATTTATGGTAATTCACGGTATTTTCTTGTAAAGTCACCATAAATGACCGAAAATTTCCGGAAATTTATAGAAAATTTTCATTCGAATTTCGAACTTCTTTGCAATCATGCTACCTTTTTTCGACCACTGAAAACATACACTTGTCGGAAAAGTCCCTCTTCTCCCCGTAGGTGCATAATATACTATTACGCACTTACCTGGGACACAAAATTCGAAACATGGTTTAAAAAAATAAACCTCATCTTTTAGGCCCTAAAAATAGGCAGTCAACTTTGACGGGTCATAACTTATGACCTTTTAAAATTTCACGATTTTCGATTACTCTTAGATTTTAGATTGTTTTCAGAACAAAATTTGCTCATAATTTTAATTTAGTTAGCAAAACTACCATATGCCTAACCAAAAACAGTGAAACAAAATTATACAGCATGTAATAGGTTTCAACAAAATCATAGGCTGAAAATGAATATAGAATTATTCCGGAACTGTTATACTTACATTAGCAAGTTTCATTTCGAAATTAAGAGTTTCTTTCAGATCTTTTTCAGCTAAAGTTCTGTTTGCACCGTAAAGAACAGCAATGTCAACCAAATATTGGTAGTAGGATTTCACGACAGGATCATTGAAGCCTTGTATCAAATAGTGACGCCCCAGACCCAGAGATGTTTCGTCAATCTGGAAAAATATCTTGTTCAAACAGAACATAATACTAAAATTTTATTCAATCTCTTCGTTTTTGGAAGTAATTACGCACATAAATCGCTCGCTTCGTATTATCCTTCAAATTGGCTTCAACACCGACAGTGAAAAAATAATCTGTGGAATATCCGGATTTTCCCAACCTGCTGACTGTTTGTATCCAGTCAAACGCTTCCTCTTTCCAGAATCTTCCTTCCAAGACAGGCCATCCACCTACTGACTTTAATTCACGTAATACTGTACGCAGCCCTTGTGCTTGAATTGCAGCTGAATGAAAAAAAAAATATGTTCAGCATGAATTATGAATGATTGAATCAGTAATAATTATTATTGCTTGGAACTCATAATAATAGAAAAAAATTTGCCCGACGCGCGGGCACATCCTCATTGCGCACTTCGCGCGCGGCCACCTCCATCACGAGTTTGAGCGCGCCTAAGGCACGTGTCTTTCGAAACTCGCGCTTCGCGCTTGATTATAATCTCACCTCACGCTCCGCGCTCGGCCTTTGTACCTCCCTAAAGTTGTATAAAAAGCTTGTGAAACTCAGAAGCAAAATGTCGACTCATTTAATTTGATGAGTGTGGATTCTCTTTTGTCAAGGCTTCTCTGGCTTTAAAAAATATTTCAAAAATTTAATTATTTCATTTTTATAGTTGTTTCCTGGTTGAAATGTAAACTACATATGCTGTTAAAGAAGTTGAAAACACATTTAAAGATATTGTCCTGGTAAAGAACTTGCGCCTATTTGAAGCAAAAACTACTTTCCATATCAAAAAGTTAATTTTGCCAAATTTGAGTGAAGTTTGCCAAATTTGTAAATTTTTTCTGGTGCACAATTTTAGTTCATATATTTTTATCTGTATTTTACATAGTTTGACTAAAAAATGAATCTTTCTATTTTTATTACTTTTTGTGCGACCAGGATTTGAATTTTCGATTTTTCGAGAAAACTTGAGAAGTTGTCAAGATCATCCTAGAGGGCTCCCAAACAGAAAATATTTTTTTCTTTAAACTTTTTCTCATATCTTGCGTTGTTTGTCTAAAAATTATCATTTTCGTTTATACTCTTGAACATCGAAAATGCCACAACTCTGATGATTTAGTTTTATAAAAAAAAATCATGAGGATAAATTGTTTCTTTTTTTACCTAGCACAAGAAGCGGTACTTACAATTTTCGAGTCTTAGAAAAAAAGTCAAAACACAATTTCAAAATGCTTCCCCTCTTATATTTTTGATCAAAAATAGCTGGTTAACGAACTCGACTTGTATTTTTGGTCCCTCAAAATGAGTGCTAAAGCCCGATCGAATATGATCATCTTTCGAAAGTTATTGAGTTCAAAGATTATTTTTCATTATTTTGTGTGCGGTCAACATCGGAAGTTTCGATTCTTTGAGAAAATTCAAAAAGTTGTATTCACGATCTTGTAGAACGTCTAAAAAGAAATATTTTTTCTTTTTCTGACTTTATTTTCAATCTTGGTTTATTTGGCTAAAAATTATCATTTTCTTTTATAAGGTAAATGCACTAGTTATCGTCACTGCATTAGTTATCGTCAGATGGTGCAGTATTTCTTGTGAAACATGATTTGCTCTTGCCCCGTGTGATAAAAATGTCATTTTAGGTAAGCTTGAATATCCTCTTATTAAATTAGTATATTTTTTTGTGGTAATACAAGGTTACGTGCCTGACGATAACCAACGCATTTTCATAATTCGAATTTT